>VYZP01052470.1:210-12209 GCA_013400635.1 Hypocryptadius cinnamomeus | reverse complement strand
GCGGCTCCCAGGGAGCCGGGGCCCGCCAGGAAGTCCAGGGCGGACTGGAAGAGCGACATGGCCCCCGGCAGGCAGTGGAACTGAATGGGACGGGAAGGGATGGAAGCAGAGTGGGATGGAGTTGGAGGGCTCCGCCGAGCCACCGACAGCCGCGGCGAGAGCCCGCCTGCCTCCCCTACCGTCTCCTCAGCCACTCTTCCTTCAGCTCCGGGCGGCTTCCGGGAATGCTGCGTCACTTACGCGCTCCCGGTGCGGCCCGCCCGCCGCAGCCCGGCCGGCCCGGCCCCGCCCCGCGGGAGCACCGACTCCTGCTCCCGGCTCCCGCCCGGCCCCGCTCTTGCAGCGTCCCCTCACCGACTCTCGCTCTCTCCCGGGCTCCCGCTCCCGCCGGCCGCGGGGGATGCGCGAAGTTCTCCTTCCCGTCCTCCCCGCGGCGCTTTCCCCCTGGAAGGATCGCCATTCCCCAGGCAGCGGTGTGTTTCCACAGTTTAACACTTTGGTTGGCAGTCGGCCAGAGATAAATGTTCTCCTGCCCGCCGGCACCGCTGGCGCTTGGGCAGCACCTGCGCTTTTCCCACAGAGCACTGCTGCCGTCCTTCCCTCTCCGTCTGCCCTCGGGATCTTCCCACGCCTGTCGCTTTTCCCCGCAACCCTGACGGGCCAGCCGCTGCCCTCCCTGCACCCTCACTGCCAGCACCGGGACGCACGGGCGGGCGTGGTGGGGGAGCGCTCTCCGTGTGTCACACTGTCGTGGTTTGACGCCGTGGGTGCCAAGTGCCAGGCACCCACGAGAGCCGCTCACTCACCCTCCGCTGCTACGGCTGGGCGGAGGAGGGAAAAATTTAACGTCGTGACTTGAGGTAAGGGCCAGGAGAAAATACTCCAAGGGCAAAACAGGCTCAACTTAGAGATACAAAGTGAGTTTATTACTAACAAAATCGGAGTAGGATAATGAGAACTAATATAAGCCTTTACAAATAGGCCCTTTCTTCCCCCAACCCCTCCCTCCTCTCCACCGACAGCGCAGGGAGACAGGGCATGGGGGTTTTGGTCAGTTCTTCACCCGAGGTTTTCTTTTGCTGCTCAGAGAGAGGATCCCTTTCCTTGTGAGACTGTGGGGTCCCTTCCCACAGGAGACAGTTCTCTGTGAACTTCTCCAGCATGGCTCCAAATCTCAGGAGCAGCAGTCCTCCCAAACTGCTGCAATGTGAGTCCCTTCCACGGGCAAACAGTCCTCCCAAAACTGCTGCAGTATGGGTCACTCTTCCACAGGGTACAGTCCTCCAAGGACAGGCTGCTCCAGCCTGGAAGCAGGGCCCCTCTCTCCACAGGATCACAGCCTCCTCCAGGCACCCACCCACTCCAGCACAAACATCTCCCCCACGAGCTGCGGGTGGAACTCGGCATCCCCCATGGATCCCCATGGGCTGCAGGGACACAGCTGCTTCACCACGGTCTCACCATGGCCTGAAGGGGAATCTCAGCTCTGGTGCCTGGAGCAGCTCCTCCCCCTCCTTCACTGACCTTGGTGCCTCACATGTTCTCACCTCATCCTTTTCTCTGGCTAGAATTAAAACTGCACCCCTACTTTTGTTTTAATGTCTTCTTAAATATGTTATCACAGAGGCATTACCATAATCTCTAGTTGGGTCAGCCTTGGCCAGCAGCATGTCCATCTTCAGAGCCATCAGGGATTGGCTCTGCCAGACATGGTGGAAGGTTCCAGAAGCTTCTCACAGAAGCCATCTCCATGCCCCCTGCTGCTACCAAACACCAGGCCATGCAAAACCAACACACACACGGATGTTGGGAATAGCCATTTCCACGGACAGTGTCAGCCTGCGTTTTTACAGGCAAGGGTGACTCCTCTTTGTGTGTTTGGCAGATCCTGAACTGGACAGTACATGTCCAGAATACTGACCTGAGACAGCAGATCACTAGAAGAAAGGCTTGCCTCCAAACCTTTTGTTTCAGAAATAACACCAATCTTTCAGAAGTTTAGTCCATACTGTCTCCACCTTGCCAGCAGCCATACCTTTGAGACAATCCCAGACATCCCCAAATTCTGTAAGATTTCAGGTGGCCATGGCCACTTTCTCCTGCACAGTTGACTGGTTCAATTTTTTAAAGTTATATTTCTCAATCAACTTCCATAAACTAAGAACTTGCTCTTCTTCATGCACTATGTAAATTATAGGGGCATGGCCTCTTGTGATTCCCTCACTGTTCTGTAGTGCTTGATCAGTCAAGAAGTGTGCTCTCAAAGGCAAGTAGATTTATATGAAGATCCCACATTTTCATACCTTTAATTAAAAAAAAAAAATTCAAATATTATAATAGAGAACTTCCTTCTACCTGCAGCAGAGGTCAGCTGCTATTTTTCAATTCTCCCTGTAAGAAAACTTTTGTTACAGTAACTCACACCAGCATTACTTCTTTGCAGGAAATCCTACCTGCAAGAGCATCTTACCTTCAGTCCTGCTTTAGTTTCTGACTTTCCTGATTATTTTTGTTCAGGCAAATGCTGTAATTATTTTTTTACAAACAAACACTGCTAGTTAGGCTTGCTACACCATATTGTTCCACTCACTATCCCTTGTATCATTCACCTGCACCTTCCCCTTCAAAGACTCATTAATAAATGGCCACTGGAAAAAGGACAGGAATTTCTGTAAGGAACCATAGAAGCAATTTCTGGTTTTGAAGGTCTAGGTTTTATTTTAGTAGCTTTCTTGTTCCCAAATTGAAGACTCTGTCATAGATGGAATATGAAGCAACTACTTCATATTTGTTCAGCTTAAATGAAGACTGAGGTTTCTGATGTAACTTCAGTAACAGACTGAGTGACCTGGGCTAAAATAACTCTTTTGGATGTTTGGATTTTTGTATTTTTTTTGCTAACCAGCTTTAATGCCATGCTAAAATTCCCTGACTATTTCACTGCTAAGCTTCATATTTATCTCAGCCCAGAAGAGATGTCCCAAAGTCAGAAGAAACAGCTGAGGATGACATGGCAGCAGGACTTTGTTTCAGCAGCAGCATGCCTGGTTGAAATGCCATTAAATGTGTTGTCTGACAATCTTGTTTCTCTATCAATGTGTACCTTTTTTTGATGTATAAAAATTAGTAAATAAAATTCCATCCATGAAAACTAATTCTATTTAAAACTTTATGGTTTTACTGCTTATGCAAGAGATTTGACTGTTGAGAAAGGCTCTTGACACAAAAATCAAAATTCCAGTCCAAAAATTATATGCAGGTAGGCACCAAGTGTGAGGTTTGATAATAAAAACTCAACCAATTGTTGCTTGAAATTGCTCAGATAGGTCAGTCATCAGTGGGAGCTTGTTCTCAGAAAGATTGTATGAGGGATAACTATGTTACACATAGAAGGAGGTATAAGAAAAAATGTAGGGTAGGCAGCAGAAATGTTACACTTGAAAAAATCAGGATGGATTTGGCACTGGAAATACTGCAGGTAAGATTGGAGAGTCTTGATATAATTGCAGCTTTTCTGGATTTAAAAAGTTTAAAAGAATGCTTGGGTAATATTTTACTGACCTATGGTTTTAAATATCCAGGATAATACTGGAGAGGTCAAGCAGATCATTCAGTGAGCCCAGAAGGCTCTGCAGTGAGGGGGCGACCTCATTTTCATTCATTGCTGAGGCAAAAGTGTGATAAAATGCTACATTTTTTAAGAATACTTGGTCAGAAAAAAGTATTCTTTTTATTTATGCAGCTTGAGAAGCCTATGGTTTGTCTGTTTGTTTGTTTGTTTGTTTTAATTGCTAAGGTGGTAAGGCTTATTCATTTATATGCTGGCACAGTTCCTGTTGAAAAGCAGAGGAAAACAAGGTTGTGCCATCTGTTACTAGTTTGCATCCCAGTTCCGACAACCACACTGTACTCCAGTGGGATGCTTGAGCTCCTGATTAAAATGCTCTACTCCAGCCTTCCTTTTGTAACTCTCAAACAGTCTTCTTTCTTCTACAACATCACCCAGAATGTACCACAAATCATTCTGGCCAAAATCTTTGGGTGGGGAAGGTGGTAAAGAAGGGCTTCGTCTTGTGTCATAAGGTCAAGGCAGGGCAGAACCATAAACTCGGGAATTATTAAATGAAAAGTTCCTTTTTTCTATTAGCACGTAGTAAAGATAGCACTTTAATTTCTGTTCCAGTAATTGCTTTCAGCTTCTTAAGGATTAAATTAATTAAACAGCAATGAATTATCATTCTACTTCGCATTTCTCTATATAACCTTTAATCAAAATATAACTAGAAAATGGCACACATAATAATGTCTCTGTAGATCTAGATAGGGTTCATTAGGTTCAGCACAGCTGAAAGTCTATTTTTGAAGTACATCTCAGAAGAAAGATTAAATACTTCTCAATGTTTGTACTTTTTATTGCAATTGCTCTTGTGATGTAGTCCGCAAGAATGAGTCATAAAGCTAATCCTCACACAAAGCAAACACAAGAGGCTTGACCATTCTTAATTTAATATCTTTGATTTGCATGCAGAGACCATCCATTTCTTCTCAGATCACAAATATATACCAAAGGAACACTTAGAGCCAAGCTGGCAATTCTGTCCAGTCATTTTCTTTCCTAATTGGCTAGCCTAGGTTTGAGTGAAACTGCGCCCTTTTGAAAGATTTGGGCTTAGTTCTGCCTCACACAATCTCGCAAGAGTCAGCAGATTTGGGAAGTGAACAGCCAGTAGTACCTCTGTGTTACACCCAGGTAATTTTGTGTAGCACACATTTTTTGTTCGTGTTATTTTCTGTATTTGTTGCAATACAAATGAGCTGTTGTGTCCTTCTGATGTACTTCTTTTTCTTATGCAGATTGTCACCTGCTATATGTTTGGAGATTTTTATAATGTGCTCTAGCTGCATATTTCAAATAAGAGCCTGTTCATTTGATATTAAAATAATGAGGTTAATAAAGCACTATTTGAAGCATTTGGAAATAAAGATATTCCAATTTATCTCTATGTATGAATGCTACATTCTAATTTCACTAAATAACTGCTGTTATTGATTTGGAACCCTTTCTTTATAGCTGAGTTTCCAGTTTAAGTTATTCTTTTCTGATAACAGGAAAATATGCCAATGATTCAAAAAAAATTACTTTGCTGGTTTTGTGGAGCAAAGTTTTTTCTCTAGCTTTGGATTAGACAAATTAAGCAGATGTATCTTTTCTCTGTTTGCTGGCTTCAAACAAGGCATCTTCTTTATCTTTTTGCTCTTCTTTAGGAAAATTTTATATAGTGCAAATTAGCTACCCTTATAAATAAAATTAATTTACTGATTATTAGAAAACTCACTGTAATTTGTGGGTAGGGTCTTTGGAGATTGAATGTACACGGTACCTGTTCCAGTCTGTAGTTAGGGATTTATTCTGTAATTGGTGCTCGTGTCTCCCTTGAAACACCAAAAAATGACAAAGGAAAGAAAGATTTGGAGTCTATCCAATTCCTTGAAGAAAAGGCCTTTAACTTTGAAGCCAGAAAGGAAAGTGAAAGAAGTGTTTCAGGTATGTGTTCTTACTGTCTGAAATACACTGTGCCTGTTTTTGGGTGGTGTTGCTTTACATGTTTGTTTGTTTGTTTGTTTATATGTTTGTTTGATGATAACCCATGATTAACAGACACCTCAATTGAACAAATAATTTCTTTATTAAACTTAACATAAGACTTCTTATCAAAATGGTCTTCTTTCTATGAGAACCAAAGCATCACTGTTTCACTATGGAAGGGTGAAGTATTATGACAGCAAAATTGATACTACCTGTAATTGAGACATATATGCCCATTTACTGAACTCTCTTTCAAAAGGTCATTATAGTCATTTTACTGTGTGGTCATCTCTGCAATCCCTTGCCATTTCAACACTGTACCCCTACATTACTAAAGGTGGAAGTTACTCTGATATTTTAGAATTAGCAAGCTAGATTACCATTTCTTACGCAATACCAATTTGAACAAATTTTAATAAAGGTTAATGATAGATTTTATGCCAACATGGCCATATGCAAAATAAACGAGATTATTTTCAGGCAATTATAGGGTCCAGGATCCTGTGCTTAAAAGCAAAACTTGTCATTAAATTTTAACAAATGCAGAATTGCCCACAAAAGAATTGCAGAAATGAGTTTTGTGAAACTAAAAGAAAAACGTGCCTCATGCATAGGTCACAAGGACTGACTGCAGCACTCCTGTGCTAGATCAAGTTAACTGTATCAGGACCGGTAAGGTGCAGGTACAGATTTATGGTGACCTCACTTCAGCTCTGGTCTATCAACAGAGCAGTGGATTGATCATTTTTTGCAAAGGAAGAAGCTTTTAAAAACTTGCTTGAGACTAAGGATATAATCAGCTACTTGCATTTGGTTAGACTTACCGCTGGAGCATTTATCTTTCTGTTAACATGGGTGAGGTACCTGTATTGCTTAGTTGTGTATTAAAATTTACTGGTATTACAGCAGTCATAGCATCCCAACATTGTGTCTTAGTTACCACTTAAATGATA
Source organism: Hypocryptadius cinnamomeus (assembly GCA_013400635.1). Classification (NCBI taxonomy): domain Eukaryota; kingdom Metazoa; phylum Chordata; class Aves; order Passeriformes; family Zosteropidae; genus Hypocryptadius; species Hypocryptadius cinnamomeus. The sequence continues at coordinate 5,669 of VYZP01052470.1, read as the reverse complement.
AATTTGCTTGCCAGAATTGCTATTTTTGATATTCAAGCATTTTCATCCTCTCTAGTCCTTAAGGAGAAGTTAAATGTTTTCGAATGCCCTCTCTGAATTTTAGGCATTCAGCCAGAAAAGTAAAAGGAAAATAATGTCCTCCGAGTGTTTTTTACATGTTATCAGAAGTGGCCAAAATAAACTGAATTGAAAATTTATACAACAAATTCCAGTTCATGGAAAATTAAAGTTTGAGAGAATGACTATAAATGAATAAAAGAATCACAACATAGGAGTTCATCAATTTTCACAGATACAACTACAAAATCATAATGTTCAAAGCGAACAAATACCACTACCTAAGAGCTAGGTATATGTAGGGTTACAATGACCAGTGTTCAGAAATGAGTATTTCTACTGATTTGTTTAAACATAACTGAAGCACCTTAACTAAAGCTGTAGATGTGGAAGTTCTGGCTGAAATAATTACAGCAATTTGTGCTACTTCTGCTCTCCTCTCACAGGGAGCTCCTAAAGTTACCTCACACCCTTCATCCACTTCAGTGCGAAGTTAATTGAGTAAGCAATAGCGGACTTCCCTGGCAGAATAGAAATGGCATCAATATCCTCAACCATTTTAATGTCTGATCACATCAAAGGCCTAAACTATTCACGTTACCCAATCAAAGCTGATTTAATTGTGAATATCTACTAGATAGATCTGTGTGTAATAAAACTGTAAGGAGACTGTGAAAGTTAGAAATCAAATACAAGTAATTTTCACAATGTAGTTGCTCCCTTAAAAGTGAAAAGAAATAGTGTTTCTCTCCATTACTTGAGTATTTCAAAAAATGTCTAAGAGGTCCAGGTTTATCAGGTTTGGTGAAAATCAGTGAAGAGATTAGGAAGTTACTCAGGACTGAGAAGATGAACCTGTACCATTAGGTCTCAGGAAACCATACTAGAAAAAGGCAAGAAGTTCTGTTGCCTTGAAGTTTACATAAAAAATCATATGCGTTAGTCACAAATGTGAGAAAAACAGTGAAAAATGCTCGGGTCAAATTACAGCTCACTGGTCTGAAGGTTGGTAGCTTAGGACTGATTAGGTAATGATCTGCTCATCGTCTCCAGTCCTTTCTTCTCTCAAAGGAAAGAGTAATTCCCATGTTACTTTAAATGTAAGGATTGTATTTGTCAAAAAAACTTCCTATTTCAGGCCCAGAAATATTCCAGAAATGGTGGGGTGCAAAAGGCAGTGTTAATAAGTTTGGGATCACATGTCCTCTCTGGTTGCATGGTAGCCTCAGTGGTGCTTCTGATCACAAGGGAATTTTGACTTCAAGAACATTCATTTCATGGCTGTTCTTGTTCTGGTTTTTAAATTTATACAGTAGTTCAGTTACAATAGTTTCATTACAGTGGTTCAGATCTTAAGAGAGCATTTAAGAAACATAGATTCCTTTTTAGTTAAGTTTTGTTGACTCCAAACTGTGACATGAAGCACCAAAGCCTTTCAGCTGTCTCACAAGTTGTTTCCACCTGAATATGAAAGGCACAGAGCCCAACATTTCTTTCAGAAAGAGCCAATGTTTCTGTTGCACTTCACATAAGGCAGAGATTTGGAGCCTTATGCACCCTGTAAACAGACTGGAAAGCCTAACTATGTCTAATGTTAAACTTTAATTCTGCTTCACCAGGCACACTACCACCTGGCTAATGAATTGCAACACAGCTCACTACTAGGGTTACTGGTAGATATACATGGTGTAATTTAGGCTGGTCTTAACTTACTTAGTGTACTTTGTGACCCAATTTATCAGTTGGTTCTTGTATGTTGTACTGGGTGCATGGATGAGGGAAGAGCAGAAATTATATCAATTAGAGATTTATGATGAAGGTGACTTTTTTGAGCTTATAAGCCAGATAATTAAACTGTAACAGAGTGCATTAAAAATTATTCCATACAGTAAATGCTAACATTACACAAACCTTATAATAGCTCCAAGGCATAGATCAAAGTTTTTAAGGACAATTTCAAGCAGTTCTTCTTCACATCTATCTGATGTTCCATAATGGAACACAGAGATGGCAAGAGGGTGTGAGATGGATAGCATATGATAGCTGTAGAATACAAGCATACAACCCAAATACAATTAATAAAGTCTTTCCTGGTTTTTGCTTAAGAGAAAGGAAAGGCTTATTATATGTGTCAGGGTGGAGTTTACTAACATCCTGTCGCCATAAGGAAAGTTAGGAGATATCTTTTTGCTATTTGTCTTTTATGTCAGAAAATTATGTTTTCCTCAGAGCCTGGTCAAATATCAGACATAGGTGATACTCCTTCAAAACAAAAGAGGTACTTTCTGTCATCCTCAGCTACTACCACTCTTCATCCTTCAGTTTCAGCTAGACACAAGGATTTAATGCCTTAAAGACTGGAGACTCTGAATTCTACAAATATTTATGGCTTGGTTTTGGTTTTTTCCTTTTGTTTTGGTTTTATAAAAATATATCTGTTCTAACTGTAACTATCTTCCCCTTAGCTAATTATGAGATTATGACATCCATTTGCCATTTACCAATAAGCTGACAAGTCTTTGTAACACTAAATAATATCGTGTTGATATACATCTCATTAGATTGCAGTTACCTCTATTATCCATTTTTTCCTTTTGTTATGAGATATGCTTAGCATGAAAATAACATCCATAGGACAGCCAGCTTAATTGTCACCTTCAGTGAAGGCTGGCAAGGTTTCAGTGTAGCACACAGATAGTAATGGGCTGAAGTCAATTTTACATTTCCATTTCACACATCATTCCTTTTGTTAATCTTTAATCCAGCCTTTGGAGACTTCAAAGGACATTGGCTTTTTTTGGTAACCTGTCTTCCCATTTTATCTTCATTGCTAGTATCTGAGATCTCCATAATTTGCTGTTAAAAAGATCACTCTTTCCTGTCAGAGACATATTTTATGAAAAATCCTTTTGCCAGGATCTTGTCTCCTGAGAAGCTGGAAAGCTTCAGCTTCTCCATGTTTTGCTGCTTTGGAATGTGATTTGGAGAATTGTTTACCCAGCATGTGAAATTGTTTTTAGTTGATGACCAATGACAGCCACCTGTGTTGAGGCTGTGAGCAGTCACAAGATTTTGTTATTCATTACTTTGCTTTCCTTTCCAGCCTTCTGATGGATCCTTTCTCTCTATACTTTTTAGTATAGTTTTAGTATAGTATTTTAATATAATATAATATCATAATGTAATACATCAGCCTTCTGAAACATGGAGTCAAGGTTTTCATCTCTTTCCTTGTCCTGGGGCTCTCGAACACAATCATACTTCCCTTGTCTAGAAACAGGTTCAGGTATTTAAAGAGAGACTTTGAGAATTACTGGAATAACAACATTCCCACCCAACTCAAAAATAAGTGATGTAGATCTTAAAAAATTACTCTCAAAATGTGTATAGAAAGTGATCAGAAGTTTGTATTCTTTCCCTCTGAAAAAAAACCTGTCAACAATTTGGTAACCAAAACTCATTTGTGCTTGGTTTATTCCCAATCTACCCTTTTACTGACTAACTGCAAACTATCAGGTGTCAAACACATGTACAACATCTGAAGCAAGAAGCCTTGTGGCTAATTGGGATGTCTGGACACTACATTGTGGATCCTAATCACATGTGGTGGGCTTCTCCTCTGCTCCATAGAGAAAGCAAAAAGATTTAAACACACCACTGCAGCAAAACATTGGCTAGATTGCTGCTACATTTTACTTATTTAGGAGATAGCAGCTACTCAGAACAAGTATTTATATAAACTAGTATTGCAAATTGCCTAGGCAAATGTCACTTTAATAGTCACATTCTGTTCATGTGAAAGTGTCAAGGTGTCAGTAAAATATCTCTTTCTACTTCTTTGACTTAGTTATCAAAAAAATTCATGCACAAGGAAGTGCATTGTTTTTTGTCTGAGCATATAAGACTAATGGAAGTTGTTCTTGTCTTAAACTCTAAAACAGTTGAATTTTGCTTTTAGTCACACCCTATACCAGAGGAGAATACTAGAAACAAATTAAGGTAATTGCAAGTGCAGCTTCAAAGAGATTAGTTACATCCAATGACCATACTGCAAGTTGCAAGTTGAACAGCTACATCTAGGAAGTGCTCCCATGACTGTAATGTGCTGTGCAGCCCAGGCTGGGGTGCTGGGTGTACAGGTATGTGCAGAACAGCTAAAATGCAAAGATGATGCAAAGAAATACCTAGGGATGACAAAGGAGTTGGAGAAAGAACATTACTGAGAACACAGTCTTTGTTTCTGGACCATCCTGACCCATGTCTTTGGCTTCCCACATAAGGCTCCTAAAAAATTCCAGGAGCCCCACTCTACTATGAGAAAAGATTTTCTGAAACTGGTGAGAGGCTGTGATGGTGGTATGTATTCCGAGACAGAATTTGTGTTTCAGAATTTGGTGTATTACTTTTACATTTGCTCTTATCTAGGTTAATAACAGCTTTCTCCAAAGATTTTGCAATCCATTGGGCTGCATATGCTTCAGAACTATCAACTTGGGAGGGATCTTTTCCAGAGAATGCATCTCCACCATGGACTCCCCAGCCTCTGTACCTATCAAGAATGATCTTCTGGCCAGTCAGTCCAGCATCAGCCTGAAGGACAAACAACTAAATTTATTCACAAGACACAATAGCTCATCCAATACCATATTAGGTTATTGAGTACAGCTTTCTTTTCTATTTGTCATGTATGACTCTGTTCACAGTGTTCACATTCCCATGCAACTGCTTAATCAAAGAGTTCACTAGGTGGCTGGAGTACTCTTCAGAAATGTACTAAGCCATCTGTGCTGCAGTCGCTTTTGAAAACCTTTAACAATGCAGCACAACTGTAAAAATGACAAAAATAATGCTCCCTTCAAATCAGCAATGATGAAATGCTCTCTCTGGGTTACTGGTCAAAGTCTTCACTCAGCAACACTTTGATGAAGGCCAAGAACTTAGAGAGACAGAAAGAGATCACATACAATCTAAAAGGTTGACAAGCTTTGCCTAGATACACACACTAAATGGGAAGCAGGGGCTTAATGAAACTGCAGCTCAATGTTTTCAGTACTAGATTACTGAGACGTTCTAGCTCAGTTCACATTAATGGTTCAGTGGTGACACAAGTGATACTACACTTCTTTGTTCTTTCTTCCTTCCTGTGCCCCTGATAATGGTCCCAAATTCTTGCATAGATTTTGTCTGCCTCCTACAACTTTATAAGTTGATCTAACTTACTCAACCAAGAGAGATAATACTGCCTTTCTGTCAGATTAGTAAAGCTGGCAACTACATGCTGATAAATGAACCCCAGAGTGCTGAGAAATTCCATCCTGAAAGAGGATAAACGGCATTAATCCACTATTTTCAAATCTCTAAATAAGTAACATGGGAGCAAAGCCAACATTTATTTCTCAATT
>VYZP01052468.1:0-14670 GCA_013400635.1 Hypocryptadius cinnamomeus | reverse complement strand
CTAAATTGGCAAACTCTTACATTTTCCCACGTATATTGTAACTGCTGAGACTGAATCACAAAGCAGATTTCTTTAAGTGCTTTTGGAAAAGAAGTTTAACTTCATTAATGCACTGTAGAAGTGTAGCACACGTGCAATGTGGCTGCTTTGATACACAGTATCTTCAACCTGTAGAAAGATATTTACTTGCCCTTAAAATCCTCACTCTGGCCCCTCTCCTGGAGAAGGTGTTAAAGCTGAGATCGCTCCTTTTCTGATATATCACTCCGGATATGTCCTCCCCTCCAAACAACAATCCCACCCCATTTTGTAATGAGTGGTGGTCTGAAGGCTTAAGGCATACCCCCAAATCCCTGCTCTGCCTAATCTGAAGCAAGGATTCAAAAGCAGTTTCATGTGTCCTGTGTACTAACCAAGAGGCTGTGAGGTGACTCACAGTGAAACTGGGAGGTTCCTCTTCATATAAATAATTCAGAGGTCCTGAAAAGCACCAATTACAGCCATCAGCAAGAATGTAGGCTCACTAATTGATATACTGTCGAAGGATACAATCTTGCTAGATCCTTAGACCAGAAAACTTACACCCTTGTCACTAGAACAAATGTTTATACACGTAAGGGCTTTTTGGAGTGGGGTTTTCTTCATGGCATCATAAATTTGCATAGCTGGAATAGAGGCAAAAATCAGGAGGAAGCAGTCCTATGAAGTGGCCTTTGAATCTTTTTACTTATGTCATGATTATCATCATCCCAACAAAATAGGAATTTACAGATATTCAAACTTTCCAGTTTCCTATCTCCATTGTGTAGGTAGACATTATTGATTATCTTTCCATTAATGGTTTCAACTAACATTCTGTATCAGATGTGGTGGAGTGGTTACATGACTTCATCTGGATATGATGGGGAGATAGCAGCACTGAGGCAGTGGGCAGAAATCACTGGTTTAGTGTGTTACGTTGTAAGAAATGGGCTGTGCATACCCTAAATATCAATGAACTAAATAAATGCATTTACCATGCGGGGACATCTTTTTTGAATTAATACTACATTACCTAGTTCATCCTTGAGAACACCTTGAACAAAAAGACTCTGAACCAATGGATGCCAAATCAGTTAAACTGTTGCATCTAGCGTATAAAATAGGCCTCTGAGACAGCCTGTTTGGTTTTACCATCTAGCTCAGTTACACCCACCTCACCTGGCTTCATACGCCAACATAATGCCTTAACACAAAAATCTGTGACTGTCTAGAGCTGTCATTCTCTAATGAATCATACAAACCAAAAAACGTGCATTGTGAAATGTGTTAAAACTTAATTATTAATCATCCTATTCATATTTATGTGATGAATAAACTGGAGGAGTACTGTCAGTGGTTAGTAACCTATGATTCAGCAATTCTCAGTCTGCTAAAACAGCAATCCAGAAGTGCTGGGTGACATCAGACACTGCTTAGCAGTGGTGCTCCACTCCACAACTCAGTGATTCCTAAAAGAATTCAGCATCTCTTACCAGGAGGTGCATGACTTGTCCTGCTCAGGGGTGTCTTGCCCAGTTTGCTGCAGGAGGAGGGAGGAGCGAGCGTAGGAGAGATGGCCGTGCACCCAGTCAGCCCATAACTCTGTCTCCAGCACAAGCCAAGCAAAATCCAAAGGTGTCTTTGCTTGAGCAGGTCAGACCTCATTCCCTGTTCCTCAGTCTGATCGAGACCATCTGAGAAGCAGCCTCTGAGCCAAATCTGATTGTACAGCTTGTTGGTAAACCTGTGTTTACCAACAAGGGCACTTTGTTCATTTCAGGATTTGCTTGAATGTCCTCCTAGTAACTCTCACTCCTCTGCCTAGCTGATTCATCCTACTGATTGCATGGCAGGAGAATTTAAAAATTTTGTTGAGGTTCTTGTTTCTTTCCTGCCTGATAAATATTTCTGGATTTGGCTTGTAGGTTTTTTTGAGGCTGGGATGTCTCAGACATGTGGCTGTACCTGATGATGGTATATTTCTCAGAGACTGGCCAAGACCCTTCTCAGCAAGAGGCACAGTCTTGACTTGGGGCATGATTGAGTCACTGCTTGACAAAATCTTACATTGACAAAACATGGCTGAAAAATCTAACTTTGAGTAGAAGATGTAATATATAATAAGAGCAATTAAAGCATGTGAACAAAATTCAAGTGATATTTTATAACACCTTTTGTGGACTGAAGATGTAAAAGCTGTGTAGATCACTTACTCATAGGAAAAACATGTAAATGGCACATGTCCACATGGGAGCCCCAACTTATGTCATAATTCAGCTATATAGACTCAGTTAAGGATATACATCACTTTCTAGATGTTGCCCAGGCTGAAAAGGTTTCTGTATCCATCCCTTGGGAACAACAGAAAGCAGCTTTGTTGAGCATTAGCACCTTTGAGGATCTGCAGGTTGAACCATTTATAAAATGTCACTAAGCATTTTCCATCAGAATACACTTGATAAGTTGTTATTTTCAGTTAGCATTAAATGTTTTTTGTAAGGTCACTACAACTGGCTGCTGGTTCAGCTCTCTGAACTGGTTTGTGGTTCTAAATCAAGAGCAGAGCAAGCAAATAATAGAAGTTTGTATCCATCCTTCTCAGCAATTAGAGGATCAGCCTTGGTTGGTTGAGTATTCCACATCTTACTAGTCTTTTTTACTAGAAAAGCTTGAAGAGTAACCTTTCAAGAGGTACTTGAAAGAGAACCTTTCAAGAAGCAGAGCCAGTATCATTCAAACAAAACGATTTGAGGGAAAGGAGATAGGTACATATCTTGATTTTTTTTGGAGGTAAACTAATTGCTACTCACAGTTTGGGTTTCTGGCCTAACTTTAAAAACAAATGCTCCATTAAGATAGAAATCTACACTGTTCCAATGCATTGAAACAAGGATCAGTGTACACCATGATAAATCTACAGATACGATTCCACCATGTATTTTCACACAATTGGCCAGCGAGTTGGTTAAAGACACTGATCCATCCAAAACCCACCAAAACTTGATGTTTTCAATTCAGCCTGCACTGCTGATTGCATGACCACATGAATGGCTGCAGAGAAGAAGGCTGGATTATGATTGTCAGTTCAGGCTAGTGGGGAATTGCAGTGCCCAAGGTTTCTGTATTGCCCAGTGACAAGAGCTGTAGTCCTCTGGTAAGCCAGCAAGCAGTGACACGATCAACACAGTACTCATAGCCCTGGTGAGAAATTTGTACTTTGAGGAGAAAATAAATGATATCACTTACAAGATGAAATTATTTTTTTTCTTTAGTCTTCTGGAGCAGGGTCCGTGTCATACTGAACATCTTCAGTCTGATTGCTTTCTTTTTGGTACATGAAATTTCATTTTTGTGATTCATAAATTTTTAACCTTTACTTGATTTTTTTACTGTTCTCGCTGTCCAGTAACATTGTATTTTTATTTGATACTTTTTTTCTTAAAGGTGTATTGGTTTTGCAGGGCCTGGTTTTTGGTAGCAGGTGGGCCACAAAGACGGCTCCTGTGGGAAGCTGCTGGAAGCTTCCACCATGTCCAGCAGAGCCAATCCTTGATGGCTCTGAAGATGGATGTGGGGCTGGCCAAGGGTGGGCCAATGAGAGAGGCTGGTAACCCTCTGTGATGGCACATTTGAGAAGGAAATCAAAACAAAGTCACAGGTGTTTCTGCTAGTCAGGGAAGAGGAGGAGGTGAGAACATGGGCGGGAAACAACATGGTGACACCAAGGTCAGTGGAGAAGGGGGAGCAGGAGGTGCTCCAGGTGCCAGAGCTGAAGTTCCTCTGCAGGCTGTGGTGAGACCATGGTGAAGCAGCTNAGACCATGGTGAAGCAGCTGTGCCCCTGCAGCCCATGGGGATGCACAGGGGATGCAGAGATCTGCCTGCAGCCCATGCTGGAGCGGGTGGATGCCTGGAGGAGGCTGTGATCCAGTGAGAGACCTGGTGGAGAGAGGGGCCCTGCTTCCAGGCTGGAGCAGCCTTGGAGGACTGCCCCCCCATGGAAAGAGAGCCATGTCACAGCAGTTTTGGGAGGATTGTGTGCCCGGGGAGGAAGGAGTTCACATTGCAGCAGGTGTGGTTGGACTGCTACTTGTGGGAAGTGGACCCACAGGAGAAGTTCACGAAGAACTGTCTGCCGTGGGAGGGACCCCACAGCCTCAGAGGGGGAGAACTCCTCTCCTGGAGCAGCAGAAGAAAATCTCGGTGATGAACTGACCAAACCCCCATGCCCTGTCTCCCCGCACTGTGGGTGGGAAGGAGGGAGGGGCTGGGAGAGAAAAGGTGTTTTAAGGGCTTATTTTACTTGTCATTGTCCTCCTCTGATTCTGTTAGTAATAAATTCACTTTGCAGCCTTAAACTAAGCCTGTTCTGTCCTTGAAGTGTTTTTTTTCTCCCGATCCTTAACTCATGAAGCCTTTGTTAACTTTTTTTCCTCCTCTCCTCTGCCCAGCTGTGGCAGGGGAGGGTGAGAGAGCAACTCTTGTGCGTGCCTGGCATTGGGCCAGTGTCAAACCATGACAAAAGGAAAATATAAAAAGTTTTGATTTTTTCAGGGCCTTCATTTCCAGAAGGTTTTCTGGAAAAAAAAAAAAAAAAAGAAAAAAACCCAAGGCATTTATAGTTCAGTCTTTTATTTCTTTGTGCACTGTTAGCAGTGATAGCAAAAATTGAGTTTCATTTACATTACTATTAAATCACAGTCAAATTAACTTTTTTATTTTCAAATTGCCAAATAACTTGCACACCTGTAATAGAGAGAACTTGGTTCTTGTGTTGAATCTTGCTGTTGAAGTGGGACAACTCATTTTTCCAGTAGTACTGCAGATAGTACAGATGAAAATATTTTTAAAGTTCATATGGCAAAAACCTGAATATTAGAAATGGCATATTTAATCAGAAGCACATGTATTAAGGAAAGAATTTATTTTTTATAATATTCTTCAGAGTTAATTCTTGCAGAGGGATTTGTTTACTTGATAAGCTCAATGGATGGACATGTTCAGAATCCTTGAAACTTCCCTTAGCTCTGATCAAATTTTAAAAGGTTTGTGTGGCTTGTTTCCCTTTATCTACAGCTGACTAATGGATGTGCTTGTTTTCTTCCTAGATCTTCTTATATAGCCTTTCTCCTAGGTGATATGGGTTTTCTCTTGCATCTGCTGTACGTTTGCATCTCTCCTTGTCTTGCAGCTGCGTGTGTCTTCCTCTACAGTAGCACAGAAATGAGAATGGTATGTTGACTTTAAGATTTGCTCCTTCACTGATATTGGGGTTTTTTTCCCTTTCTTTCAGGCATCTCTGCACTATGGTTCATGCTAGCATAAACTCCTGATAAATGACAGCAATATGTTGTTAGCATTTTCTTCAAGGGGTGGGGAAGGTGACAGAAGTGCTGTCTCAGGGTCTTTTCCTGTATGTTACTGAAAAGGTTTGTGGACAACTGATGTTCTTTTCATAATAATTCAGCATTGGATCTGAGATTAGATATTCTGTCTTGAATACATTTGTTTGAATGTATTTTTAATTGTTTCAAAAAATAGGTTAGTAGTAAGTGGAAAGAAAATAATAAAGTCTCTGTAGTGCATTTGAAGATGAAGCCAAATTAAGAGAGCGTAAAATTGCACATGGGGTACTTTGCTTATATCTTTGATATGCACCAACTCCTACTTGTCACACTTGTAATTTTGAGACCTGGCCCTTTACAAAATGTGCCACACAGCTGTGATGTATAGATGTGCACACATCACATACCTTACACATTCCTTTAGTACTAAAATGTGCTAAAATCAATCATAACTCTGGCATTGGTGAAAAACCTCATAGAGGCCTGTCAAAAGCTGTGCTATTTGTAGTCTGTGGTGCCATAAGCTCTCTCATAGGTAAACACAATAACTCACTCATCGTGTTTCAAGTGTTTTGATATATTGCCTTGTTCATTTAGAAGTGTCACTTCAAGATTATGGCAGCTGTGGACAAGTTGTGGAATAATTTGGTGCACGTGCAGCTGGTCAGAATCCCCATCTCTTGCTATTGTGTAACCAACTGTGTGAGCTGAAATCTGTGCCATTGATAGGTCTTTAGCCTGATCTGATTAAACCCTGAGATTTTTATCCTTCAGTTTTGAAGAATTTTATAGTAAATAGAAGTGTTCTTCTGTCACATTCTAGGGAAAAGTAATTTTCATTGATTTCATTACTTAATTTCATTAGCCAGGGCTAGTTAAATCCTAATTACAATTATTGACCCTAGGTGTATGAAGAAATGGGTCCCAATGATTTGCTATATTCCTAACAAACAGAGATCACTCACACTTAGAACTGTTCTGAATTTGGCTTGAAGTTATGCTGTAAATTGCTCTCTAAAATGCTACTGTTATTGGGTTTTTGTTGTTCTGACTTAGAAGACTTGATTGAGGAATATAAATATTCACAGGTTTCACCACTCTCAACACACACAACCCTTTGCTGGATAGTCTTTTGATGCTACTGTAATAAATAGAATCATTAATGAAGACAAATATCAGCATCTGTGCTCAGTCCTTGTTGTCTCCATAAAACTGATAGAAGACTGGTGTGCTCTTTTTCTGGTTGTTTTATCTATAGCAGATACAAGTAACTGAAATCACTTTTGAGAAGCATTTCAAAGTATTAATGTTTCATGACCCTTAATATATATAAGCTGATTTTTTTAAAAAACCGCCTCTCAGCTATCATCACTTCCCTCAATAAAGTGTGCAGCTTGCATTTCCATGTGCAAGTGGCCATTTTGCTGTAGAACTAGCCACCCAGGGCTAAACATGCACATTGCTATGCATGGCTAGAGTTTGCTTGACACTTTTTGAAGCGTTGGTATCTGCCTGTCTGCTTTAGAAGAATTGTTCTAGGGTGTTAGTCTTTTTATACGGTGAAGAAGTGACCTTTCCAACATTTTAATGTATCTCTCTCCTTTTACACTGCTTGGTTGATAAGGGAAGCATCTTTCTGCTTTGCACTCGGTTTTATCTTTCAAGTTTTTGGAGACTTTTTTTCTGCCCTACTCTTTGCAAGGAAGTAAGAAGTGTGACAGAAAGGTGTGATTTTTAATTTACACCAGAGTTCTCAACAAATAATGACTTTTCACACCCTGTTCTTGTTGCTTAGCCTGGGGGAGGAGTTGTATGGCTACTGTTGTCATATCAAATTAAACCCACTCATGTAATTCAGAAAGGCATTCCCCTTAAACTTAACCCTTCTAAACTGCTGAAGTCGACAGGCATAAGAGTGTAGGCTGAAGTGTGTGTCTTTTGGAGGGTCTCTGCTGCTGAAGGATGAAAATGGAAATATTTTTATTCAAGGAGTTTTTCTCTTTTTTTTTCCTTTTCTTTTGAGCACAGATGCTGATGAGGTTTGTGAGGGTGAATCCTCACGTTAGCCTGGAGTTTGCTGCAGGCTCAGGGTATGGAAGGAAATGTTTGACCAACAATGCCAGACACTCATATGCTTGTCTGAAAAACTGATTGCAATAGTGTTGTTTTGCTGCGGATTGCAAGCATGGCCATGGAGCACTTGGTGCTCCTTCAGTTAGTAGAGCTAAAATACAATAATTACAAAATTCCCCTCAGAGAGAGTTTTCTGCTGCTGGGAAGTTCGGAGTGTGGAACAAGCTGTGCCTTTACAAGCAATCTTCCTCTGGGGAGGTCGCTGGTGGTTTTGGGGTGTGTTGCACCCCCTCGTCAGCTGAGTGAGTCCTTCAGGCAGGGGGCACACGGTACGTGCAGGATTCATCCAGAGGGTGGATGCACCCGTCCCGGCTGCCACGGAGACTCTGCCTTCCCAGGGTGCCCACTGCATCCTCCCAGGTACCACTGAAGCTTGGAGAAAGGAACCGGCAAATAACAGCAGGAGTAGTCTCCTCCCTTTCACCTTTCCTGTTCCTAGCTGTTGCTAATTCAGGGTTAAGTATTTGCTGGGTACCTGCCCTGCCAGGCGGTGCAGAGAGGGTTAAGGTGCTTGATTGACTGTAAGCATGGATGTGACAGACTCTTATCTGGTGGTGGGGTGGTTTGGTTTTTTTTTTTCCTTCTGTAAAATGTCAGCCATTTCCTGATGAGCCTGATGGTGGTGGTGAATTTCACACCTTTTTTCTTCTCTGTGTGGAAACCTGGGTGTTAATGGTACCGGAGCAGGTCTTGTTTTATAAGGAATGAGGCTGCCTCAGAACGGAGGGAAGCCAGAGACGGAAAAGGAGGTGAGGAAAGGGATCCAAGAAAACCGTCACTTACAACAGGCATTAGCTGGATTATTTTGCACTATTTTTATTCAGAGCATGTAGATATATTATTTGCTAAGTGCATTTTTTGTTATGAAATGCTGGAGTTTGGCTTAGAGCTCAGCACAAAAATAATCCCATATTTTCATTTCAGAGGGAAATTTAGCATTGAAACAACTGAAGATGGAAAGTTGGTCAGTTGAGCAAGTCTGCAACTGGTTGAAACAGAGAAATTTAGGAGAACTAGTTCCTAAGTTCCGTGGTAAGCATTTTTATTGTTTGCGGGGGTGGTGCTGTTTGTTTAGTATATCTTGCTATGCATTTTATTGGCACTGCCTACCTTGTTTTGGTTTGGGGCATGTGTGTATATGCTAACCTCAGACTTTTATAGAAATTTATTAGGGTGAGAACTGACATAGATCTGATAAATCAACATAAGTGTACAGATTTGTTACAAAGTCTGAGAAATCCTGGGGGATGAGATTAAGCCTGTATATAAATAGACCCATCTCAAATCAGAGCTGGCAGTTTAAAAGCCCTGACAGGGCCTATTTTATGTTGTAGAAATCTTTTGAAATAATGCAAATGTAGTGTGTAAATGTTTTATGTCTGGGTATAGAAACACTCTACAGAAGAGTGCACAAGAAACTGTAATGTGAACAGTCTATTTCTTGTGTACTCTGTTAAAAATCTTTATTTCCTTCATCAGCAAGTAACAGTGTCCTGTGATTCAAGCAAGGCCTGATTTAAAGCATTAAAATTGTCACCTCTGCTTCTGTGTGTTTCAGACTTGGCTCTGTGTCAGGGGAAGATATCTGGCCAGTGATTAGGACTCCTGGCACTGCTTGGGAAAGGATGGTGGCAGCTGAAGATGGCTGTCAGCAGTACCAAACATCCTTCCCTTTGACCCATCTTCCCATCATCATGTTTTTAGGCATAGAGAATGTAACTGTAATTATAAAGCTATTTTACAGTAATGATTTTATCCCCTTCAATCTGCAGAAGAAGAAATAAGTGGAGCAGCTCTTCTGGCTCTTAATGATCGTATGGTGCAGCAGCTGGTGAAGAAGATTGGGCACCAGGCAGTGCTGATGGACCTGATTAAAAAATACCAGCAACAGAAGAGTGGGCTGGAATCCCTTACATACTGTTGTGAAACGGCTTCTCAAAAATTTCCAGAAGTAATCAGTGGGTGAGTTTGTTCATGGCACAGCAAATATCAGTCTGGGTATAGTTGTGTTCTTTTCATGGTATTTTAAAACTGGAATTCACTAGCTCTTCATCTGTACCTGCTTTTTATATTTTGCATATCAGTAGCAAATGTGAAATGTAAAATCAGGTTCTTTCCTTGTGGTTTTAAACAGGGCATCAACATTCCTGAACCACGCCATTAATTAATTTAAACTTCCTTCATCTCCAGTTCTAGGACCTAGTTCTCGCTTGGATTTGGTCCAGATGTAAGCATTTAATAATCCCACAGTGGGATTACTGAAATTTATTGTGAAACTAGATAGATTTTTAGAAAACAGATTCCTAGGAGATTGTCCTCAATTATTGTGTTCTGGCTCTTGGTTGAGCAGGTTTTCATTGTTTGTTTGGGGTTTTTTAGGGGAGGGAGGAGGGAGCAGAGTTTGTGGGGTGTTTTCATTTGAGGTGTTTGGATGAGGGGCTTGGTGATTCTCCTTTACCTCCATTCTGATCTCTTTTAAGTCTTGTAGGGTTATGTTTTTCTGAATATTTTGGCTGAGGAGAGAAATCCTGACCTACAAGTGGCCCCTTTTAAACCCAAGAATCCTGGCTGTAGAGAGCAGCTTGCCATGGATCCAAAATGCTTTTTTTTTTCCAAAGGAAAGGACTCTAGCACTAAGGCTGCATTAGTCACAGTAGGATTAATCCCAGAGGATTAGAACTGCAGAGCATTTGCCTTCATCCAAAAGGAGTCCAGGTTGTTCACTCTGAGGTGATTAACAGCCCAAACAAAAGCGTGATAAACAGTGGTAACTGAGTTACTTCCAAACAACTTGAGCTCATGAGCAGAACTGAACTGCACAGGAAGATACAACCTCTTGTCCTTGTGGAAGTATTTGTGGAACTCCTGAGGTAAATGCTCCTGCACCGTTGGAGAGAAGGGGATTGCAGGAAGAAGACCAAGTCACTGCACGTAAGATATATCACAGGCCTGAAGTATGCCACCACAGCCAGTCTCAGTTCCCTGCACCAAGGACCTGCCTATTTGATTTATAGGAAGCTCCTTCTTTAGGGGTAGAGGTGTCTGCTGTGAAGAAGACTACTGTGTATATTGTACTTCATCCAAAGTGTGGTGGATATACCATGATTTCAGCAGGGGGTTCAGAAGAGAACATGCCCTTATGTTTAGGACAGTTAGAATGCTGCTTTGGATAATTAGCTTTCTGACTTTTTCAGGGGTTTTTGGATAGACTGTGTCTCAGATGTGACTGTTTCCCATGTGCTTCTCTCCTCTTGCAGGTCAAGCCATGCTGTCCCACAAAGAGCACGCAGTTGCAGTAGCATAACTGCAAGAGTTTTGCTGTGAAGTTCTACAGACTGCAAAAAAAAAAGAAGTTAAATGCTTAAAACATCAAATTTTAGAGCATATAATTTACATTAAAATCTTTCCCTACCTAGTCTCCTTCCTGGAAAATAAGCAGCTGGTATCCTTTTCTTTACAGGGAAGCTGAGTAAATAAGCTGCTCTTTCTTAAATATTTTTTTGTGTCAGGAAGAAAGACAAAATAAAATCCAAGCAAGTTTAAGATGCATTCAGTCATGTATTTTACGATGAGTAAAAAGTGTGCTTTTTGGGGTATAAAATTATGGAAAAGCACCTATAGTGAAAAGAGTATTTTGTTACACAACTTAAAGTTATATCCTTATATGCAGATAGCTGTGGCTCTTTTCTTAACACTGCAGTGCTTTTCTTGGTGATGTAGTTCAAAATTTTTGTCTGTTCGGTACATCTTGAACAAAATCCTGTAAGAATTTCTTTTGATCTAGTTCAAGGACTCATGACTTAAGTGTACGAGACACTGTTTCAAAAAAATGTAAAATTCATAGTTCTGGTAGACCATAGTATATGTGAACTCACATTTCCTCCATTGCTCTGTGATGTTAGGTGGAATTGCAGTGAGTAGAGAAACCATGTTCAGGTTTGCAGTTAGTAGCATCCACAGCTGGGTGTGTGCTCCTCCTGTGGTGCCGGAGAACAACGGTGAAATCTGGGTTTGCATGCTCCTAGCTCCTATCATGCAGTGCTTGAGCCCAGGTGAAAGCCAACCATCTTTTCTGTTTTGCAGGATTATTTCTCAATCAGGCCAGTTCCCAGAACTTGCTCGCCCTGCCAAGACCAGTGACAGGGTGGAAAGGGCATTGCTTAGGTCAGGGAAGAAAGGATCATCATCACAGTCTCTTTCTGGGTCAGCTGAAGTTACCGTGGAACTTCCTAGAGCTATCAGCAGTATATTTCCCTGTTGTATTTCTCATACAAATGCTATCCCCCAGTGCTTTTTGGTGTTCTCCTGACTGCCACCTCTTTATCCTGGTGTCCTTGGCTCATCCTGTGACACTGTGTGAGTTGTGGTGACCTCTACTCCCTGACAGAAACAAAGTGGGCATGGAATTTGGAGTGCAAAAGGTGAACACTTTCTGTGTGGAAGTAATAGATTTGGCTAATTAGAATGTAGCTTACATCTCTCTTACATCTTACAATTAGAATGATGCTTACATCTCCAGCAGTTTGGGGTAGGACATGGAAATAGCATCTTGTGTTTGTCAGTGGTTCAGTGGAAGTGTTCTCAGTCACACAGTAGAAACTGCTTGTGTGTGAGGAGCTCACACATAGACATTACCAGGTAAATATTAAGTTGCCTTCCACTTTCACGATCAATCGTTTCTAAGAGCCACACAGAGAATATACTGAGGGGGATTTTTTGTTGTTTTGTTTAACTGCATGGCTGAAATATATTGTTTCATGGAAAGGGAGAACTCCTCTTATAAATATTACAAATTTAATGTAATTTCCAATAACAACCTTTTATGTGTTGAGTGCAACTGAGGCTGGAACAGTTTCTAGAGCATCTTTAGAGTTCAGATGTTCTGAAGAGAGGAGGTTAGGAAAAATAGTCGTTTATGATTGCCATGAATTCTTGGCAGCATAACAGTATCCCCTATCTTATAAGGCTCTGCCTTTCCCCCAGTACGGGATAAAACTGCTGATGTTGGCTTCCACCAACACATCTACCAAAAGAAGAAATAACAAGAATATGGGGAGGGAGAGAAGTGGACACAAAGGTCAAATGGAAAGTAGTGGACTGGCTCCTAGCAAAGCGGGTATCTAGAGTTTTTGTTGCTAATGATACGCTACAGCTGGAGCAAATGGCCAGGAACAGCGGACTGTAAGATCAGGATTTGGAGATCCTCTAGAGTGGCTGGAGGAATGCAAAATTTACTTGAGGTTTTTGACTTACCCTCCAGAAAAAACAACTTTTCAAGATTCTAGATAAATAGAAATGTATTCAAATAGTAGCTCTTTCTGCCCACCCCTTACGTGTTGCAGTGGTTAGTTTTTCTCAGAAATTTGAGGATGCCAGGTTATGAAGATGATTGTTATCCTGCAACTCTGAGAAGGCTGATTTTTCTTGGCATCTGTAACTATGTAGTAATTAGAATATAAGCAGGCAGAACTTTCTACATTTTTCATTATAATTTGTCAGAGTTTGATAATTGAACTGAGAAATTAAGAGACATGAGCATGTAAAATGATTACATATTTGATATGTTGATTTTTCTCCTTTTCTCTTTCTGCCACTGGTATTTTAGAACCCTAAACGTCCTCTTTTCTATAAGCTGCACAAGACCTGAGAGTGCTCTTTGTTCTTTTTTCCTTTCAGGGCTCCTGACAGACAGATGTTAAATTCTTCTGGTCCTGTGGAGCAGAAGTATCTGTGTTCAGCTGAAAACGAAAAAGGACTAATTGATCACAGAGTGCTAAAGCAAAAGTGAGTGTATAATATATTCATTGAATTTTCCTTACCTTTTCAAAATTACGTAAACACTTCACATCTTGCTTCATTTATACTTTACAAAAAGTGATCTTAATTACTGGAGGTCAGGTTCAGGTATATCCAGGTGTGTTTAGAAAACACCAAGAACAGAAATTTGGATGAATGAAATAGCCTGATGGTGTGATTCTATCCTCAGTCTTTGCTCACTGTTTCATGTTACCTCATGCAGAGGGCAAGATACAGGTTTGTCTTTATTTATCTGATTTTTAAAAATCGTATTTTACAGATGTGTTTTCAACAGCAATCTGACAAATTAGTCATTACACAGTGGAATATGGCTATTCAATAAATTCTGTGCTTGAGGCATCTTAAATATAGCACTTGGGAAGGTAGGCATGCTGATTCCATTTGCACACTCATTTTCCTTGGTTATCAAAGTAAGCCTGCCTAGAAACTGGAGGCAAGACAATGTGATGTGGTTTTTTTGGTTTTTTTTTTCCTACCCATGATTTTCTTCTTTGAGATGGGCAGTCAGTGTTGAAAGAGAGCCCTGTTCCTCTTTCAAGGCAATTATTTTTGTGTTTCCGAAGATGTGTCTGCTTATTATCCCCCTTTATTTCCACCTGCTACAACTTCTCCCCCTGCCATTCTCCCCCACAGATATGATTTAGTGCTTTTAAAAGTCCTGGTACTTCTGTTTTTAAAAGAACATCCCCAAAACTCCAAAGGTCCTGTCAGCATTGTTATCAAAGGAACAAACACAAATCACTTGAACCCTTGGAATAAACCACTAATATGACCCTGCAATATTTTGCATGTGCTTCTAGAGGATGCTTATTTTTAATTAATTCGCCTTTTGCTGTATAAAGAGTTTTAAATGGGTTGTGTAAATCAGAGTAACCATTACACAATGTACAGTTTAAATTACTGTTACTTGGCCAGGATTATACTTACAGCCTCTGTCTCCTCATTCATTTCATCCAATCTGAAAAGAAAAACTTAAAATTTTTGGTTGATTTTTTTTTTTGTTTGGTTTTGGATTTTTGTTTGGTTTTGTGTTTGTTTGTTTTAATTTGTCTGTGGTGTTGGGTTTTTGTGGTTTGTTTTTGGCTTTGGTTTTGTTTTCCCAGAAGATTCATGGAGCCACAGCTTCAGTAACTGTATGATTTTGCTGGAAGTGTATTAGTGGATGCTTTTATGGATTATTAATGCTGGTGAATTAGCTCCAAGTTTCTCTGTGTTTCCTGTGTAGGTAGTCCTAAAAACAGTACACTGTTCTATATTACTAAATATTACCAAAATATCAAGGAAAATTGTATAAACACAAAAATAAAGACTAAGTGGATGAAGCAATTATATAATTTGTTTTCTTGTATTGAAAT
>VYZP01052463.1:0-22455 GCA_013400635.1 Hypocryptadius cinnamomeus | reverse complement strand
CCTGCATGCTTGTGTCTGCCACATGACTTAGAGACTGTAGTGGAATGACTGCATTGCATGGATAGACAGGATCATTCCATGCAAGTGCAGAGAAGTAAGCATTATTAAATCTTGGGGCTTGTATTATCATGATATATATTTAGAAAGTGAGGAGGGAGATGTCTTCAATATGCTGCCCTGAAAGTGTAGATAAGCACTGCAAAACACATCTAAATAATGATTTGGTCTATCTTACAGCATAGTCAAAACTGCTGAATCTCTCTCTTCAAAACTGCTGGAGGAAAATCGGATTTATATGGATTGCTACATCTGTTTGTTCGTTTAGTAGAGTTGTAAAGCATGGGCTGTTGATAAGAGAAGTTAAAGATACACAAGAAAGCTATTCTGATGAAGTGAAACTATTCCAGGAATTTTGGTGGGGTTTCTTGTGTTTAAAACATCACTTCTTACTAGTCTCTTCAAAAGATGTTTAGGCCTATTATGGGATGGAAATTTATTGGCCATGTTGCCAAAAAAACCCAGATGTGTTTAATAAATATTTGTTGGGTATTTGGAAGGGGGAATATGTATCTATTACAGAAAATTTGACAAAAGATCAAAAATTTGAAACAATATCTATGGAGAATAAGTACTATTCCCTTCACAGACCTTGCTGGCTTGGTCCATGTCCACAAAGGGGAGACAGGTTTCTATCACTTCGGTGGCAATTCCTCATAATTTTGTAGAATTTGGCATAAGTGCAAAGGAATCTGATGTGCCTCTGCTTGAAAAGTTCAAGCAGAAAGACCCAGCTGTGACTGGAAACTGGTTATCTCGATTCCAGTCCTGGACAAAATATTGACTGCTCATGAGTGCTTTAGTGGAAAGAATAGGGCTCAAGAATAATTTGTCTGATAAACCTCTCATTTGAAGTTTTCCATGGAGACTCATAGTTGAGTCAAGATGTTTCTAGTTGTGATAGAAGAGACTCCAGAGGTAATGTTTATGCTTTTCCAATATCTGGAAGAAAACAAACAGGAAAAAAAGCCCCAGTCTGCTGGTAGAATTTTTAGATAACGCATACTGATGTGGTAAATAGTGATTAGAACATGCCACACTTTGTGCTCAAAAATGTGCATGTCCTTATAAAAGCAAGTACAAATCTAGATAAGAAATCTGAGCTGTAGTTGTAGAAATTTGTATCCTGAGGAACAGAACTCTGAAAAGGCTATAGAGATCCTTGTGGAAAAGTGATGCAATATGAGACAAACTCACTAAATATTTATACACATATAGTCATATAACACATGTTTTGCTTGTCAATTCATGTAACATTCATATCTATGTAAACACATACATGTGTATGGTGTAGATAGCATATGCAGACACATGTTTGAATGCCTGCAGTACACAGTATCACATGTCATATGCATGTATGGGGATGCTTGCCCTACCATATAGTTATATATTTCCATTTTAGGACATGTGTAAACAGAGCAACAGTGAACAGAAGTGAAGTGATTTCGTTTGTGTGAGGTTAGTGGGGAAGGTAGCTTGGAAGATAAGTTGATGGTCCAGTGTGGACCATCATGGGGAGAAAAACCCCAAGTTATTGAAGAAAGTTTAATTAATAGGTGCTATAATAGTTCAATATGTTTTAAATTATACATAAGTATATTCCACAAAGTCTCCTTTCAGACCAAAATCAGGGAATAAGCACATATGTTGTTCAATTAGGCTGAAGGCATTTTAAAGAGACCTCCCTCTACTGCATTGTCTTTAGAGAAATAAAGACCTGATATGAACAAAACAAACTAAACTATGACACAGGTATAACTGACATGCTTTTTAAAAATGGAATATCATTCCCGCACTAACCTATTGGACAGGACAATGGTAAAACTGCTTGCCTGTTGATATGCTCTAAAAAAAATTCACTGTGATTTATTTCAGAGCAGGACAGAATATGAAATGTCTTTAATAAGCTTAGTGAATAACCTACCCTGTTCTTTGTTTAATCATGTTAGTAGTCATTTGAGCATTTAATTACATTTTCAAAGGTCTTAATGGGAATAGCAATATTAGCTTATTACATTGAAATGAACCTGAAAAATACAAACCATTACCTTCCTCATGCAGCCTCACCTTTCCAACAGGACTTTGGCTTTAACAATTATGTGTCTTCTAATTAATACTATTTTCAATAGGATCGACTATATGTATAAATATATATGTATATGAGAATCTTTAAGAATATAACCCCTATTAAGAGATTTTTCATAGGTCCTAAATGTATAAATTAGAAAGAAAAGCAACCTAAACACAAAGAGAGTGAATATAATACAATGTCTTTTTACTCTCATGCAGTAATATTCATTCATCTAGTTGCAAGTTACCAGGGGACAGATTTATCCCGCTCATAACTCCATGAAATTCAGGAATCTGCAGTTATGCCAGTGATAAACTTGGGCCTAGATTTTCTAAAACTGTGCAAACCCCCAAAGATCCTTGATCTCCAAAAGGCATTTAATTCAGTTAACCAGCTTCTTGCCTGAGAGATACCAAAAAATTTTTGAAAGATTTTGGGTTCTAGTTTTAGTCTTCAAGTCCAAAATGGGAAGTCTCCGACTTCAGAGATATCTTGTGACTACCAAGGAAGCAGATATGTGTTTGCATGCAGTGTGCAAGACTAATGGGAACTTGCTCTTGAAATAAAATCAATTCCCCTTAACAAATAAATAAGGCTTTTGTTTTGACTTAAATAGCTAATGGTTAGGCATCTCTTTTGAAATTTCAATAGAACAGGAACTAAAATTAATTTAATTCAAAATTTCATTCTGACTTGAAACTGACATTTAGCATGTGCTTTTTTATTAGGTTTAGAAACATGAGAGAAATAATCTCCTCTCATTTGATTTATGCAGTGGAATTCTGTGCTTCTACTTAGGGCTCAAAAATAATATCAAAATAAGACAAATATTCTCACACTCTAGAAAGGTAGACTTTGGTTGAGATGGATACCTTGGGATATTAATCCAAGAATACTTTTCTGTATCCTGTGAGTGTTGGTATTGCCATTGCCATGCTGTGCAACTCATACTCATCTGTATGCTAGATTGGGTTTTGGCTGTTTCAACTTACAGACCTTAAAATTTGTGTTATCAAGAAAAGCATTGGGAAAGTTTGAGGTCATACACATGGCACTTTTGAATTCATCTGCTGTGCATTTTGGTCCAACATGCCTAAGAAGCAAATATACAACTCACACTCTCTAACTATGAGAAATGGTTTTTTGTTAAACTCCATCTACTGGTAGCCAGTAAGTGGAGAAATGTGGGTAGTACCATGGGAAAGTTAGTTTCTGTCCATAAGATACAGTAATCAGAGAGCTGAACATCTCTATATAGTGTAATATATATTTTAAGAAGTGATTGATTGTTTTTTAATGTAAAATAGAATTTGAAATCAGAAAGCTGTAGTTGTACAGGAGCCACAATTGAAATACTGTAACTCACACAGAGACTGATTTCAGGCAGATTTACCCTTTTCACAACCATGCTTCATTCTCTTTGTGTATGTATATTTTATTACAATTCAGACATCTTTCAAAATATCTGGGAGAAAATCTTGTGCAATATTTTGTGCCATACTCCCTTAGCTAAGTTTACAGTGACTTATTTTTGTGATAGCTGAACATGACCTTGCTTGGGAGCCTTTGGGTCAGCTGTTGAGGTGCAAACTAATGTTAAAGGAATTCCTGCAGAGAGTGGATGAAAGAGTTGAAGCTGTAGTAGATGCTTTTGAAAAGCAAACTGTAGTTATAATGGGGACAAACTTTTCATGAGAGGGAGCAGACAATACATGTCATGAGGTGCCTTCATTTTTCATCTTCAGACGCATTCATTACTTACATTGTGAGCACAGGGTCGCTCACAACACGTTATGTAATGTGTCTCTATAACATTATTGAGAAAATGGGACAGTGCAAGATTTCAGGAAGGGGAGAAATTTTCCAGTATTTTCCAGTTTTTCTCAGTTGGTTTTGGAGTTCATCCCCAAAAAAATGGAAAAATAATTTTGTTGCAAAAGTATTAAAAATAAGGAAAACAAAAGTGAGCATTGTCCACAAAAATAGCTTTTCATGAAAGCAAATTCATTGATTGTGTAAAGGCTCATGAAAATTAAGTTTTGAATGATTAAGAATGTCAAAGGAAAGGGAAGGACTTTGTGCTGTGCTGCTTATTTTCAGCTGCCTTTTTTGAAAAAATACCCCTTCCTGTTCTCAGTGCTGTGAAAACATAAGGATTTTATAGCTAATGGAAAATAAAACAATTTAAAGGGAATAGCAAACTGGAAAAATGTCAGTCCCTCCAGACCAGTAAACATTCCAGTATCTCTTTAAGGAACTTGTTAATACATTTGTGCCAAGTAATACTTTAGCTTTATATATAAATAGTAGTAGGAAACCAGCTATAATACTTTTAACTCTTCCATAATTTTGCACAATGCAGTCTTTTCTTGAAGAAACACTTCTATTTTGCAGAAGGCTGATCCTCCCACTTTGACAATATCTGATTCATTCATACAATATGCTTGAACACAAATATAACACAGTGTTCTGTCCTGTTGAAGTAATTTTCATTTACTTTAATTTTATAGCGTCTGCTCCTACTGCAACCCAGCTAAATGTTTTCAAAGGTCACTGCCATGTCCACATCAAGCCAGCAATATACAGGAGTTTTGTTCTTTGAATCAAGCACAGCATCAACAGGGGATTGTAGGCGGCTCAAGGGCTCATTTTCGTACTTGCCACGTTACAGAGGCAAGCAGTAAGTGTCAGAAGACAGTCCTTGCAAGCTTTTGCAAAAAAGTCACAGATTAACTTACTTTTTAAATAGGCTAAAGTTTCAAGTTCTTTCAAAATAAAATGCACAGCCAAATGTAACAGTGTTTAGGAAATGGAGCTTCCTAACTGTCTAGGAAATGGAACCAGTCACTGGTGCTGTACATTTGAAAGCAACAGAGCTATATATTAAAATAATGATAAACCTCTGACTTATCGCATGGTTTACGATATTATTTTATTTGTATATATTTTTGCTTATATAATTTCTATCTCATTTATCTACAGTCTTAGTTCTTCTGGGTTTTGTTTTCTTGTTCTGTAGGAATATCTCATCCATTACTGACCCTACTGTGGTGGCTCAAACATACCCATGTGTGAAACACATTAACTGTGTGATAACAGTAAGAGTACCTGAACCATTTCAAAGTCAAGGCATGGTTTCACCAGTTGTTCATATACCTGTGTGTTCCCCTGTGTAAAGAATCCCATCTTATGCTAAATGCAGACATTTCCCCTGGCCAGCTGGGTGCTAGGCCCATTTTTAGCTCTCCTGTGCATCTTCAATGTGACCCACAGCTGCAAGCTGCACACTCCATAGAGTTTCTGTTGGTGTTAAGAGAAGCCTGTTTCTATCCTTTGAATGCAACTAAAACCAATGCAGATGTTCAGACAGGAGCTGTTCCCACCAGGAGTTAAGGTTGGCATCCCAAATTACACTGTCAGCTTGCTTCTGACCAAGAAGCACCCACAGCAGACCTTCCAAATTATGTCAACAAGTTTGGATAGCTGACTTAAAAATTTTTAAATTTTGTGTGTTCAGGTTTGAAGCAGATCCCAGCAAAAACATGGTGCTGCTGCTGTGCCCCAAGCTAAGCAATCTTCCCAAAAGCAGGACCAGGGCCTGTGAGGATTATCACATCTTCAGATACTTCCTTCTGGGCAGCTGCTTATGTTGTCCTCAGGAGAGGGCTGCCTGAAAGGGCTCTTCACCCCTTAGGGGGTTGTAGAGGAAAACAGCTCTAACCATTAAGTCTGAAATACAAACCCTACTCTATCTTTGTTGTAGGACTCTCCTTTACTTTCTTTTCCTTTCCAGCTATTTTGTGATTTCATATCTGTTACCTCTAAGCACCAAACCCTTTGCTGTTCTTGGGAAAATAGGAGCTCAGAATGGGAAAGATCAGAGCAGAGAAGACGTGCATGTATCTTTCAGAAATCATTTTCTTACAAAGATAGCCAGGCTAGAAAGAAACCTTAAAGAGGACAAGGAAACAGAGAAAACTGGACATTTTGGCTTTACAAGTAGAAAGCTATGTTCTAGTAAGAAATTATTGTAAAATAATCTGCTTTCTGTCAGGGATCAGCTGCACTGATTTGGGCTGACTGCACAAGGACATGTCCTCCCCACAGGGTGCATTCCCCTGGGGCTACACACCTGGCTGGTTCTGATGGGGACGTTGACAACAGATGTTGCTCTGGTGCCAGGGTGATCCAAGGGAGGCTAAAGAGGCTGGGGCCAGAAGCAGGGCTGGAGACGAGCTGTGCCATGTGTGGAGCAGGGATCCCTTCACAGGACCAACTACCTACAGGGATGGAGATGGAACTGGAGGCTGTCCCTGCTGCAACACCCCTGGGCCATGGACTGGTGGCCTCAAGGGGCTCAAATGGGATTCTGGACTGTGGGCAGTGTGGAAGGAGCCCCAGAAACTTTGGGCAGGGGTAGGCCAGGGCTATGGGTGTTCTCAGGGCCATTGCATCTCTTCTAAGCAAACTTTGTTTTCATTTCAATTGCTCATAGTGGCACATTGAATGAGCAGTGAGTTTCAGACAGAATAAGACCAGTGGATGCACTACTGTGAATGTATTTGGGTTTGTAAATGAGAAGAGGGGTAAAATGGTGTCAAGCTTCCAAGAGATGCTTGCCAGGGAGTAATAAAGGAAAAGAGTCTGTAGCAAACATGCGGCAATCATAGCTCAGGGACTCTTGCACAGTCTGTGACTCTGGCTGTGGCAGAGCAATGAGCACGTGAGGAAGAATGGGGCAGCTGGATGTGGCACAGCAAGAGGCAGGAAGGCAGATGACACTGTGGGATGCAAAATAAGCAGCAAAACAAAAGTGCTCAGAAAAGCAGCTACTGCCAGAACAAGGAAACCAAACTTTCCAGAAGATGCCTTGGCAGCAGTTGTCCTGTGGCTAAGCACAAGCTGGACAAAGAATCCTTCCACCTCCTTCATCCCACTTGCCTCCATCCCTGCTCTTTTCTCTTTTCCTCCCCTGCTGTGGGGCTGTTGCCATCACAGTTATTAGTTTTACTTTCTCTTCTCTTTCCAGTTCTGCTTCTGGCGTTCTGTATCCTGCATAATTCGATGAAAATGTTTGCAATAAAATCAGCGAAAAGACTGAGTTTCTACTAGTGGTTCATAGTGATGGCTATAGCAAGTGCTCTGGAAACACTGTGGAAAAAAATACAAATGCGCTAGCAAAAGGCTGTAATTTTACCTGAGTACTATAACCAGCAGAGCTTAGCATTACTGAAAAGGTGAACAATAGACTAGGCTATTGCAGGAAGCTGTGCCTACTTATGAGGCTGATACATGTTTGAATTGTACACAAAACTGTTGAGTAGAAGCATTGTCTAATATTGTGATGAGCAATAGAGGCACTAGAAGGCAATAACATTTAATAACTAGCAAATTGTTTGAAAGTATTTATAAAAACAAAATAAATTGCAAAACCAGAAATGCTTGCTGTTCCAAAGATTATATCTAGAAATACTTTTCCATATGTTATTGAATGAAGCAGGAAAATAATACACCTACATTTTTCAGAAGTTCTCATGAATAGTATTAAATGTCTTAAATATGTTTGTCTCCTATTAGGAAGGTGGTTGTTTGTTTTTTTAATAGCATTTACCACCAACCTGTCTGAATGGAGATGAGACTTCCTCTGGCAAAAGAGGAGCTCTGCTCTGAGAATAGCCTGCTCTCAAAGTGAAATAAACTCTACTGGCAGTAAAGATGTTTTTGTTCCTGAAAGTGTTTATGCTAAAGATTTTGCTGGCATTGCTTTGTCACAGGAGGATGTTAAGTAAAGTTGTTAAGTGGATGTGAATTAGTTTAAGTGCACAAAAGCCTTGTTTAGATGCTCCTTTTGAGACTTAAAGTAGTGAAGAATTAAGACAGCTTTGTTTGTGAATGAGGACTGTGCCTCAGGGATTAATACATTTTTACTGCTGCATTTTTATTTTGCATGTTTACTTAATTCAGCTTAACTTTCCTAACCATACTGGTGCAGGCAGACCTCAAGGGACAGAGAAACAAGGCACTGTAGAAGCCTATTCAACTACATTGTATAAGTGATGACAAAATGAAAGATGAGTTAATTGATTGCAGATTTTTATTTTTGGTAAATTGGAAGAAGCCTTGGTTTTGTGTACATAAGCATGTTGAGGAAAGTTAAATCAATTTAAATGAAAGAATGAATTCAGAACACATTAAATCACTTTGCCTGAAAAGTCCCAACTATGACCCTTTCATTTTTAATAGTAGGGCATAGGGTGATCTGCTTTTGTCGCTACATGTAGCTTGACTTTCTTGGGTGTACATTTCTACATGAGTTCTAAATATGTGACACAAATGTCACGCCAACATCAATAGAAATTTTACTTTTGGCCCCTTAATAAGAGTAGCAAACACCAAAGTCCATAAATGCCCAAATGTGCATTTCTTCTGTTTAATTTTTAAAACTTTGTGTTCCTGAGAGGTTTGGAGTATATTCATGGTCAGAGAAATGTTTGAGGGTGTTTTTTTTTCTTTTTTAAACATTATTTCTTTTTCAAGAAATCCTGGTAACTACTTATTAACCTTGATATTTTGCTCTGGCTATGCTGACAGAATGGGATAAGGGCTGCCAAAATTGCCCCCAATGATCATGGTTAATGGGCGAAAATATTTGCACTGTTTTGTGGTTTAAGATTTTTTGTACGCTCTTTGTTTGGTGTCATCACACTTGCTTACCCTAGGCATCCTACCTGGGTATCTAAACTTCTCCTGGCTCCATTCCTAGACAGAAAAGAGAAAAATAAGCTTTCGCAAAGAGCAGTTCAGAGAATCTCTCTTTCTCTCTGCACTACACAATACACAAGGTGATTATCTGTGTGAATAGCCTCCTCCCATTATACAGATTACCATTCTTCCAAAATGTAAAGCAGAAAATCATTCTTTAAAGCTTGTGATAATTTTAACCACTAGGTCTGCTAATGACCATGTGCCTCATTCTTCACTAGCAACAAGCAGTGTGGTCTCCAGTTGAGGTTATCATATCATGTTTGTTTAGGTAATGCGTGACCTTTGTCCATGTGTCTGGCATCAGCTCTCATCTTACAGGGAGGTTTATGCAAATAACTTAAAAATAATTATCTTTTAATTATACAGCAACTATTTAAGCTGTTCACTTAAATACTTGGTCTTCAAGCTGGAGAAATGTCTGAGACTGCAGCTAATGGGCTGCAGCTGAGCACAAACTACTGTTTCCTCAGGCTTTCAACAGGAAGCAAGCAACACAGCGTGAGATTAGTGGCTTGATTAGCTGTTTGATGTATAATGCATAAGCGTGCCTCTGAGGATGTGGTCTTGTAGAGCATGGGACTGCTTTTTGAAAAGAAGCACAACATATTTGTATTGAACCTGCTTTACCAGCTTCAAAGCCTTCCTGAGAAAGATGAAGCCTGCTGCAGAAGCGTTAGTTCTTTTACACAATCTACAATTCATTGATAATAGATTCTTACCCATTGTATGCTGAAGGCACTGTTTATATGGTAGAGCACTTAAAGAATTTGCAAGGGTTTTACATTTTTATTTTTTTAGTAAAGAAATTCAAGAACGCCCATGGGTTTACACTGATTTCAGTTATCAGAAGGCTATTTAATATCTCAGTAGT
This sequence comes from Hypocryptadius cinnamomeus, assembly GCA_013400635.1. Lineage (NCBI taxonomy): Eukaryota > Metazoa > Chordata > Aves > Passeriformes > Zosteropidae > Hypocryptadius > Hypocryptadius cinnamomeus. Next base: position 12,691 of record VYZP01052463.1, on the reverse strand, counting down.
TTCAAAGGCAAGTTTCAGTGCTCATGTGTGGCAGACCTCCAGGTACTGCCTGACAGCATCTGGGCAGATTTTGCATTCTGATATGCCTCCTTTAAAACGGACAGTTTGAATTAAGAATACACATTGGCAGATGAAACATGACTGGTTTCTCTTCAGGTCTATCAATTTAGATTAAAGAACTACCAGTTCTGCTGAAGTTATTACAACAGTATTATCCAGAAGGAAATTAGGTAGAGGAATTGACCTGTTTTCTGCCTCTTCATATTGCAATTCTTCATATACATTTAAGAACTAGGGAATACTAGGTTTACCTGCTTCTCTTAGTGGCAAAGAGATGTGATAAATGTCAATAATGCATTATTAGATCCTCTAATGGGAAGAAAGCCTTAGAGCAGTGCCTGAGATTACTCTTTAAGAGCTTGCTGAAGACTCCCCTAAAGGAAGCTGATCCTTTCCCCAGATACTGCCTGTGGTTCTGCTTGTTGTTTCCACTGCAGGCGACAGATGGTGCTTAATGATGTATATGTTCCTTATATGCAGCATACCCAGAAATTAACCTTGTCTAAATTGTTTATGACAGAAAATGTTAAATTATCACTCAGTTATGCCAGAAAATGTTAAAGTATTACTCAGTTATGCATACTTGCTTTCCAGTGCTGCTTTCATTCCTTCTCCTTTAGTTATATTTTGGGCCTCTAAAAATACTGTTTGCACTTTTGGTGGCTGGTAGCTTAGATTTTCCCATTTCCTTTTTGAGAGAGGATAATTATGATACATGTTCTTCTGTAGTTAGGAGTGAACAGAAAGTCTGTTAAAACTCTATACAAAATTTACTATGATGCTATTTTTGGATATCTATTCTTAAAAGTTCTTGACTTAAGCTGTTTAAAGAATTGTAACACTTCTCAGCATTTTACTTCAACTTTTACAGTGGTTATAAAGCTGATGGAAAACTGGCCCTTGTTCTTCTTTTTCGTACCATTATTCCACCCCAGCATTACCATTCACAGATTCTCATCATTTTGGACACTGATATGAGCTTTTTGCTCTGTAACAAAAATAAAGTAACTGATAGCCAAATAATGTATACTAAGCGGAAAGCCAGTGTAGTTACTTTGGTGTTACACTGAGATCAGAACATAGGTTCTTCCTGTCTTTCCATCAGAAAATGCTGTTGCCATCATAGCTAGTATGGAGATAAATTAACTCAGTTTTTCATAGCACTGAGGTTTATCTTACAAGTTGAAATAAATAATCCACCCCTTCAAGACAAATTAAAGGTGTGATGCTGTGTTTTTAGAAGCACATGTCCAGCTCTTACTCTGTTTTTTAACCTTGGGTCTTAAATTGTGCTAGAAACAGATTATCTATTACTCAAGAAGACAGAAGCAAACTAACCTTTTTTTCAAATTAAAGGCTGGACATGCAGCAAAGTTTACCTAAAGTTGTTGGAGAAAACAAACAGAAAGGTTCTGCATAAAACATAGTGGGAACTTGCTGCAACTACAAGAAGAAGTATGTGAAAAGTTTACAGGTGATGTGTACATGTGAAGGGCACAGAAAATTATTATTGTAGGGAAGTTAATAGGGGCATTTAGGGCACAGTAAAGACTGAAGAAAGAGATGATACAAAGTGAGATTGACCAAAGCGGTAACAAAATACAATTTAAAGTAGTATTGCTACAGGAATAAGAATTGAGTACCAAAATTAAATCAGAGCAGGGAAGAAGAGTTCACGAAACTCTTTTCTTGGCCAGAACCATGGAAAATGGAAGCACAAAGAATTTATTTTACTTAAGTGCAGTTTGTGATCTTATGCCAGGATTGCATTGCTTTCAATGACAGAGCTGAGAAAAGTTGACAGTTGTGGCTTATGTGGTGAGATCTACCAGGCAGCACATTTTCCAAGCTGAAAAATGGCACAAACCCTGGACTGGTATCACAGGAAACACAGTGAGAGTAAAACAGCACTGGTAAACGAATTAACCGCTATCAGTACTGCACCCATTTCCCCTTTCCACAGACAGAAAATCAGAATGATAAACTTCAAGAAAAGCAGTGTCAGTGGAAACAAAGCTCAGTCAGGTTACAAGTAGTAGCAATTGCAGTAGTAATAAGCACTATTGATAGTAGTAATAAATAACACCAATAGTCATCATAAAGGCAATATCTTCTTGATGCATGTGTGCATATTTATCATGTTTTCATTTGATAAATTGATGGCAAAAAAGGCAAACATATTTACTGAGCTACCATCTTAGTACTTTGTCACCATTAGATATATCCTCTTAAAAAGAAGCCCACAAAAAACAGCAGACCTTAAGGAGGAAATACTGCACAGACCTTGTCAGGAGTTTTATGAGGGAAGGCTAATTGTCCTTTCCTTTCTTTATTTTGCAACACTAAAATCTAGTGATACCTGCCTTTCCTTTCAAAAGGCTAATGAACATGTCCTGATATTCATTTGAGTTTTAGTGACGACAGCAATGAAGCACCTTCCCCATCCCCTGTGACCCTTGTCTTTAGGACCGCTGCCCCTTTGGAGGGATGTGATCCAGGGCTGTGCTGACACAGCACACCCAGTGGGACAGTGTGTGCACTTACTGTCACACAGTGTGTGCTCACGTGTTCTGTGTTCAAGGCAGACAGGACTCACTCTTCTTTTGCAAGGGCTTTGCATAAATTAAATCTAGGTATTTCCTATGGGGCAGGTTCCCGGCACTTATTCTGTGGTAGATTGTTCACATCTTTTGCTTTCTAAGCCAAACTTCTCATGTTTATTTATTTTTCCATGGAGTTATATGGTAACATTTGCATGTGACTGATGAACCCATAGTCCAGTTTTGTGTATTCCTTTCAGTCCAGCCTCTTTACATTTCCCATGCCAGTGGCCTGGCACTGTATCCCTTTCTGAAGGGAAGGAGTGAAAGAAGTAAAGCAGTCTGGCAGTGCGAAATCAAAGGATGGGTATTTGAAGTCAGTTGTTGGCATAGTCTCTGTATATACCAGGCATGTCATTTAACCTTTTTTTTTTTTATTTTTCTTTCCTCTCCTTTAAAAACTTGTGTCTAATATCATCCAGGAATTAATACTCAATAAGATCATGTATATTTGGAAACTGAAAATTCTCATAAATGGTTTGTATTTGTTGAGTAGTGGCTGAAGCCAATAAAACCCAACAAAAATACTGTATTTCCAGCACAGCCATTCCCTGTTGGATCTATTTCTACTGATGCAGATTCTGGCATGGGGGTTTCCTTGTAGCTGCAATGCATGAGGAAACCGTAGCCTGTTGTATGCTTGAGTCTTTGGTCAAACCAAACATAATGGAAAGAAAGACTGCCATTTTTTACGAGAAATATTGAACTCCATGTATTTTCTTTAAAAATTTTTTAACTGTTCAAGCATGGAGATTGGATTACACCTCTGGCATTTTTGTTGATGGCTCCTATGTTTAAAATTATTGTTTAAGCATGCTACCTTAAGCATTTTCCCTTGATTTTGGCAGTATATTGCCTGTATTTCCCATTCTTGACCACAGTAAGCTATAAAATTATAGATAAAATACAGGGAGCTGAAGTTTACATAGCATTTTGAATAATTTTAGTAAGATTGCATTAGTAGAAGGTTAATGCAACTACCAGCACTGTAATTACAGATTTCTAGGAGGTCGGGGAGAACAATTAATTCTTTCAAAATGGTGGCTTGGGGCTTTAGAGTTCATATGAACTACTTAGTCCTGCTAATATTGGTTCAAAGAATAATATCTCAGAAGGCTCCTCTTTTCTTAAGAACATCTCTCTACAGAAGCATATTTCCTTTCTCCTTGACCTTCTCCGTGTGCTGGAAGCTCTCAGAGGACCTCTCACTTATTATAACACCCATTTACTAGGCTTCAAGAGCCCTTTGGGACAGACTTTTGTTTTCATTTGTCTTTTAGATGGGTTCATCCTAGCAGCTGTTCTTGTTTTCAGGCTTAAAAAAGTACTGAAAATAGATTCAGCAGCCATAGCCCAATCTGTGCAAGTCTCTGGGCAATGCATCCAACCTTCTGCCCCTCACCTGGATGGGTGGGAACACACTGCCTCTCCCTCCATCATGCCTTGATAGGTGTGGATAGTCCAGTGTCAGACTTAGCCAGGTTTTTCTCTAAGATATTTTTGTTTTTAATTCAGTCTTTCATGTATCATTAACTCCAGCACCCAAGGCCAGCATTGGCAGGGTACCTGAAATGCCACAAGCACCAGATTGACGGGGGGGCAGGGCTCACCCCATGCCATCCACCCACTGGCTGTGGCACCACGGCCAGGACTGAGTGCTGCCAGAGGCCCCAACCTTGAAAGGTCCAGAGGCCCCAGATCCAGATCCTCCACTCCAGCCTCAGCTGAGCCACTGGGGTCCTTCACTCCTTTCATTCTCATCCTTAGTGACCTCCCTCCAGCCCCTTGGCGCAGAGCAGAACTGGCTGAGTTTCTCTTGAAGGATCAGGGAGAATCTGTAAGGACGTGGGAAATAGCAATGTCAGAATCACGAGAGAAGCTTATTGCAGAGTTAAAAGGGTTTTAGACCTTCTGATAACATTGCACCTGCCTGCAGCTATGAATCTATGTATCTGAGGGTGGAATCCTAAAGCTCCTATAAATGCCTGGAACCAATGAAGCTCTTTACAGACTTCCACAGCATAAACAGGGCTGGAGAGTAGTGGAGCCAGTTTCTGAGATAAAAGAGAGCTCTTATGGGATTAAAACTTCTGCAAAGCATTTTCAGTATACTCAGCTCCTGGACTGCCATTGTCACATGGCATTCACTGATACCACAGCACACCTGCAACAAGTTTCAGCCCATCTCTGCATTACAGTTATAGTGCACCCATCACGTGTGGTAGGGTAAGATAGATACCAAAGCACACCCATGAAACAGATTGTTAATCAATCTATTCCATGGCCAGAGACACCATACAGTGAGAGCAGGGGAACTGAATCTTCCTCTTTGACACACATGTGTTGTTTGTGGTGGTGAAAGACCTGTTTTGTTCTCCTGCATCAGCCTTTGGATGGGCGTGAGTGTCAGAGACACTCTGGACACTTGTTGGGTTTGACATTTGTTTCCTTTGCTGTTGCTTGTGTTCTGCCATCATGGCTCCATGCCTAGTCCAAATACAGAGTGAAAAAAGGAGGAAGCATGGAGATATTATTCTTATTCACCTCTTGCTTTTACAAAATAATTTGGTGAAGTCTTATAGGATGTTTTTAAGCTGTAATTTTTTGGAGCCTGTTAACTAGGGAATTATTACAAAGTGGTTAATTCAAGAACTTGATATGAATGATCCAACTACTATGTTTCTAAAACTGACAATAATGATGGTCACACTGAGAGAGTGCAAAATGCAAGTGACTGTGGGTCTTGGTAGGAGATCAGAAAGGTGACCTTGGCAATTAAAACATTGCTGAGTCCATACCAGAGCAAAAGGCACAGAACTGAACTCTTCCATGCACCAATAGCTGCCCTGATGCATGGGCTCACACTGGCCGTCAGGCACACTGGACAGTGCCTCTGGACAATAGGCACTGGCCACATCCCGGAAATATTATGAGACCTCCTGCAGAAATCTTAATGCTTTCAAGTAAGAGGTAAAGTGCTGATCATTGATTTAATTTCAGTTTTCATTTAGGAGGGCCCTTAAGCCCATCCTTGCATCCTCCTGTCACATAATGTGAAGCTAAAATACTGTGGTAGAGTTCGTGCCTCGTGGAAAACTTCCTCAGAACATTCCTCTTGGAATCAGCATGCACTCTACAGTCCAACTTGTCTATTTTCATCCCCTGACATCTTTGTGTCTTTGGATTTGCTTTTTCTATTCTGTCAGCAAGTTCTGAAGGAAGCCAAGCTTCATCCTCAGCACACATATAGTCATAATTTACCATTCTCAGAATCTTAGGTTAAGGGATTTAAGTGAAAGATACTTAATTTAAAAGGTGAAAGTAATAAACAGCTGAACTAGTTTTTGTAGACATGGACGACATATCACCAGCTTTGAAGAATCAGGTGATAAAAAGGGGAGCTAGATAGGCAACCAAATCTAAAACACCTGACTTGTGCCTGTCTATATATTCACCAGTTCTTTAATCTCCAAAAAAGTAATTTTTTGTTACCTTAGAATTTTTTTTAGCTTTTACAGAAGAGGATTAAATCCCGTTTACTCTTGAATAATATAAGCATAGAATTCTCCTTTGCTGGAAAATAACTCTGGCTTGTAAATATTGGCTTATTTTATTATGCTGAGAAAATTGTCAGCCTACAAAGGTCCAAACCATGGTAAGGAATGCCATTGGCTGACTAACTTAAAATTGTCATGCTGAAATCTGCTTAATCATCACCTGATACAGATAACACATTTGTACTATGCAATACTGTGATGAGTTTGTTGGAACACTTTCTGAGTGGATCTCAGCTCTGCTACTGATCTTACCTGTACAGGTAAGATCAATACATACATGATCACGAAGATGGATGTGAGAACTCTTGTCAGATAAATTTTCTTCCTTAATTAAACTGGTTTCCATGAGCGTCTTTATAATTTTTGAGAATATATTTGAGCTAATAAGTAAATAATTTTCTTTCAAGGTGTTTAGACAGTACACTTAAAAGTTACACCACACTAATTGAAGGAATCTAAACCAAACAAGAAATTTTAAAAATTCCTGAGCCCTGGGACTAATTGCACATTAGTGAGAACTTTATAGCTGCTTCAGAATGCTGTGAACTTCTACTATTTTTACTGGGGAAATGCTAAACATCTGAAAAAGCAAGGCTTCTTGCAGTTGTAATGTGTCAGAAATCTCTGGCTAGAATCCTGCTGAGATCGTCATGTACTTTTGCTGTGACAAATGAGTTTATGAACATTTCTAGAAAATCTGTTCTTATTCACCTCTTGCTTTTACAAAATAATTTGGATTATATTTGTCCTTAGAGATTCTTGAGCTTTTCTTTTTCTAGTTTGCTTGCCTTCTTCTAAACATTTTTATACAGTGTAGGATTTTAAGAACTCAACCTGTCTAATTTTACATGTTTTTGAATGCTGGTTTGTTTGGGAGTTGTTGGGTTGGTTTGGCTTTTTTTTGAAGAACTGCAGTTGAACTCAGCTTTTGCATTTTGTTTAGAAAAGACCATGCAAAGGAGAGCAGCAAAGGCAAAAAAAAAGCACACAATTTTGTTGAAGAAACTAATGAAGGAACACAGCAGAGAACTGAATGGACATCAAGCTCATGTCCTATCCTTCCCCATATTCAGAATCAGGCGGTTTCCTCTTGCTTTTCACTGTGAGATTATCAAGGCAAATCTAGTCATGCTCACAAATCTGCAGCACATGAGTGAGAATGCTGCAAGATAGAGACCTACATTCCTTCTTCTCTGACTCTCCCCTTGTCCCTCCTCTTCCAACCTAGTGTTTGCCCTCCTGACCTCAAAAATAGTGTTGCACTCACAATTTTTTTTTTAAATCCATTCGTTTTTTGGCCTTCATGTTTCAGAGGAAGTACTTATTAAATTGTCTATGAAATGGAGTGGTTGAGAAAATTTGATCTCATAATATTTACATGAAGTAGCATTGCAATAATAACACTAGCTGGTGTTAAGAGAAATGGAACCTTTTTAATCAGGTACAGAAGGAAAAGTTTTATGACAGATGAAGGAAAAATTCTGTAATAACAATCAGGCAGTCTGGAAACTTCTGTCGCTAACCAAGTGTGATATATTGAGGACAGTAGTTTTTTAAGTTCTGAGTTTTAACAAGGCTTTGTTATCTATATTTACATATTTGTGAAAATAAACAAAGGATTAAAATATATGAAGAAGAAACAAAACAGTGATGTTTCAGAGATGTTTTGTTGTCAATTATATAATGCAGTTAACTACTGTAATGAAAACCCCTAGGCAACATAAAAACCAATGGTGCCAAACTTCTGTTAAAATTAGACCTGGCAGATATTGCTTCACACACAACTGACTTGACCTCATGTGTGCTTTTGTGTTACAATGTATTGCAATGTTTTGAAATTGCTTTGGGGATAATTAACATTAGAGGAGATCTCAAAAGCTCAGGTTTAGAGAAAAAAAATCAGAAAAATGCTTTGTTTTATTTCTAAAATTGTCAGTTGCATAAGTATGCAAATGCTGCAAAGGAACAAATTATAATTCATTTCTTCTTTAAAAGTTGGTTTTTAAATGGTATTATATTTCTTTGTCAAAATCCGGGATTTATATTGACAGGGATGGTGACATTTCTATCATAGAAAAACGTTTTTTGTAGCTGTTGCATTATCATTTTCAGCTGGGCTATGGAGTGAGCAATTCAACATTCTTTCATGAGTGTGCATTGAGTAACCTTGGCTTGGTTTACTTCAGACATGGCCATGTTCATCTTTGCATGGCTGTATTTTTCCAAAGGCAGAAATAAAGTATGCATTTTTCTGATATGGAGATGATGAGAAGGTGAACACTGCTTTCCAGAAGGTATTTGCTCTCCTCCCTGGAGCTGCGCTGCACCTGGCCTTGTAGTGCCACCACGCTGAACCTCAGGCAGCACAAGAAACTTCTCTGGAAATTTACTGTCATCATCAGTGCACAAACATCATCCAACAGCACAAATTCACACTAAACCAGTGGGACAGCAAAGAAGGTTTCACATTGTACAGAGTTTCACAGAGGGCTTAATCCAGGAAGATGTGAAGAGCTCGTTTCAAGCAGATTCTGAGTGTAGCTTGGTCAGTTCCTAATCAAATTATTTGAAAGACAAAATCATTCTTTTTCTTCTGTTTTAGGTTATAAACCAAACTATACTGCTTGCAATGTCATAATAGCTCAAATAAAAGCTGGGAAAGGTAACTGTATTGGGTAAATGTTGCTCCAAGCAGCAGGGATGTAAAGTCAGTCCTCACAGTTTCTCAACAAGCTTCCAACATTTGCTGCTGTAGCCACTGTAGTGAAACAGCTTTGCCACACATTAATTTTTGCATTACACTTGAGGACTTAGCCTTTGGATGGACATTCTCCTTTCTTGAAATGCGTGCAAAACCTAATATATACAGATTTTATATATATATTTGTATGTCTTGTTTCCTTGGCATTGGTAGGTTTTTTCTGCAAGAAAGAGGAGAGACATATTTCTGCAATAATTCTAATAATATTTTTTAGAATTGTTTATTTTGTTGAAAAAGTTGGATGGCAATCACTGTGTCTTTGATTACTTTACTGTGGAAGAAAACAGAGTCCTCTGGGGTTTTTTTCCTTAATTCTCTGAGCCTAAATCTATTTTTTCTCTGAGGGGAAAATCAGCATCAGTGGATCTAATTCTATTGCTATAGTCACAAAAGTGAAACTAATATTGGGCCTAGGGGTGAGTTTATCACAAGGAATTAGGTTTCATCGTGTTTTTCTCAGTTGTCTGAACATTCTGATTAAACTTTTGATGGTGCACTTCCCTGTATCACCTTAGTGAGAAAAAAAATTAACACAGTTTAAGTTGCTTTTGCAGTAAAAATATCTATGATCCATCAGAAGCAATTTAGGGAACGCATTTTTTCCTTTCAATGTCATATGTACTTTATACAGTATCAATTTCAGAGGGACCTTGCAAATGGTGGTATTGTCAGAAGAGTGGAATTCAGCTCAAGTCTAAGATATTTTATTAGCATACATGTAATTGCCTGAAGGCACACTGAGCACTGTGTTCTGTTGCCTAAAATGAGGGCATCTCCTGACATTTGGAATGTCCTAAAGATTCTTAAATATCTGTGTGGCATTGATAGCCATGATCTCTAGGAGTCTTTCAGTCTTCCAGTGCAGTAGCTGGAGGCTGAAAATACGAAAGGTATGATATTAGCAACAGAATTACATCTCCATGGGTAAGTTCACCATGCAAACTTGATCATACATATTCAGTTTAGCCAGAAGATCAATTTGGTTCACCTGAAAGTCTACTTCAAGGGTGGAAGCTATCTAAAATAAGCAATCCAGCATCATTTGAGAAACCCTGGGATACCCACTCCTTAAGCTTGGCACGAGCATGTGAGTTGTCCACCCCAATAATGAGCTCTGATCTTGTTCATGTCTAACAATTTGGAATGCATTTATAGTAACTGAGGCACTGATGATTTATTTGCCATGCATTTATTGCCATTTAAGCATGATATCTGGAGCGTGCCTCTATCTTCTGATCTCGGCTGTATAATTCAAGATCTTGATGGTTTATTTATAAATGATCTGTCTGACATGTGTCTTGCTGACATTACATAGAAGATCCCTAAATTGAAATCTAAATAGATAAGAAAAATTCTGCCCCAAGGTATATCTTTCATTGACTCGTGTTTGATGCACCTGCCAAGAAATCCTTTGATTTAAGAAAATGGCCAGGGGGAATATTTTAAGTCTATATCTAATTTGAAACATCGTGCTTAGTAATAATAGCAATAATCAGACATATATTTGCAGTAAAGATGTCTGCTTATGAATGATTCAAAGTTCTTACAGTGAATAGAGAGACCCTTTAATGCTTTCACATTGGCACAATGTTTAAGATAACAGGTGGAAGAAACTAAGCAGATTTATCAAAGATAAACGTGTTAACAGATATTAAATACAAAGATACTGTGCCTGGCGCTGGAAGGCTCTGTGCTGCACTAGAGTCTAAGGGAGTATTCCGTGTGCTTCCCTGATTCTCATACCCTCATCTGTATTGCTCTGGCTGAAAGCTTTCAGAGAAAGGGAAAATGGACTTTGGTGAGGACATGCCATTGCTCTTATGGAAAACAGTTAATTTCCTAATTCCTAACTTAAAATCTAAAACTTATTAAACATACTTCATCCTAAAAATGCCTGCTCAGAGCACCATAACCAGCTAACCAAGCTGCAGATGTCTTTGTGGGAGCTGCCTAAAGATGAACCCTCCACCTCATATTTCAAACATGTAAGAGTAAAACACAGTTAATATATGACTTTAAAATAATTGAATTGCACTACAGTTTAATTGGTGGCAATAAAGAGCAAAATGAAGAGTGAAGGTTACCTGAATAATTGGTGATTCCTATGTTTTTGTACACACAGAACACAATACCTATTGATTAGAGTATTTTCTTTCTGTGGCAAAAATATATTCCTTGACAAAAGTATTACACTTTATTGTAAGGAGCATATCTATAAGCCATCAAATTATTATTTGCATCAGTAATATGATAACTATATGTGAGATATCAGGAATTTTTGATGTGTCAAATTGCTAAGTAAGCCAGTCAAGAGGGTTCCCTCAGTCTTCCGTGAAGGAAATAACTCTGAAACTCACCAAGGAGTCTCCTCCTGTAGGACACATATTTCCTTTTTTTTCTGGAAAAGCTTTATGCTTGGTTGTGTTGAATAAATATGTAAAGAATTCTCATTTGCTCTAGATTTGGAATTATGGAGAATATGGAAATAGTTTTTAATTATCATTTAGCTGTTTTGCATCTCAGTGTGGGGGAAAATCCTAATATGTCTAGGGCTGGAATGGATTTCTTCCCTGGAGGACTAAGGCTTATTGAATGAGTTGAGGGAGCAACAGTTTCTGCTAGAACAGGAACAGGTAAATGAATACTGTTGAGTTAAACCCAGCCAGATCATGGATTATGTCAGTGACCTTTGCATAGCCAAGAGCTGCTCAGCCTGGGCCACTTCCAGCCTTGGAGACAAGCAAAGCAGCTGCTCTCTTTTAAATAAGAGAGCAGGATAATTACTGATGTTAAGCAGCCTGTGATTTAAAGATTTGCTAGATCAGATTTCGTACATAGGCAACAGAAGACCTACCCAATTTTAGGTAGGGTCCTTTGCAGGCAAGGGGAAGGAAATGTAGTGACTCTCTTTTGAATACCAAACAAGGAATAAGCATGTTGTCTTCAAAATTGCTACATATGTTATATGTGCATAAAATGTTAGGCAGTAAATGGGTTGGATGCTGATTCCATCATAGCATTCAATGTGTTTTTGAAAATATGAAAATTGGGCATTAATCCATGCAGAAGATAAAATGAACAAGTCTTCCTGAATAAGAGAAAGTTCATCCTTCCTGTAGACCATCCCAACATGCTTTTTTCTCCCACTTTAGTAGAGAAGAGAATTCTAAATATATGTCAGAAATCTTTATTTCGTTCCGCAAAAGCTAGCTTAGAGGGAAGGAGGTGATTTGCATATAAATTTGCAGGTTTTGTGTGGGACTGAGATTTTCCTGGGAAGTTGGGTGGGTAACTGAAAGATGCTGTGTCAGCAGCACACACTTGTTTGTGGATGCTGGAAGGGGAGCTTTCAATGGAAGTGGTATTTGTTAGAGTGTCTATTTGCAGTGCTGCTTAGATATTTGTTACACTGTCTGGAAAAGAGAGCAATTCACTGAGAATAATTTTTCAAGGTTAGTAATTGCCAGATACTACATTTTTATCTCATCTTTTTAAGGCTGGTTTTTTTTGGTGTTTTTTTTAGCGAGAAACATATGTGGTGTGTTACAGTAGTTGAACTTCCATCTCATCACATTCATTGGGTTTTCTAGATATGTTTTTCCAGACACATTTTCTCACACACTACCCCTAAACTTTGTTTTAAATCTCATCCTGTCCCCTGGATGGGTGGGAGACAGTATTTTTCACTGGCAGCTATTCTGTTGACCTGCCTC
>VYZP01052461.1:14131-30568 GCA_013400635.1 Hypocryptadius cinnamomeus | reverse complement strand
TAGCTGTATCCATAAAGATACAGGGGAAAAAAAATCTAATCAGATCATTCATGCATTTGAGTATATTACTTTGATTTTCTCTTGTTGCACTGAATATGAAATATAATTAAAATATTGAATGAGAGAAAATTTTACAAATCAAATCCTGGTGATCTTCTGGTTCCTAATCTCAAAGCTGTCAAGAAAAATCCAGGTGCTTTGGGGTCATATCCAAATGCAAATGAACCTCAGGTGCAAGAGGAGTGGCTATTATTCAGCAGCAGTGCTTATCAACATTTGCAATTATTCTGCCTCTAACTGAAGTGATAGGTCCTGTGTGTTTGCAGCTGATTTTGTATCAAGTTCTAAAGGAATATAATCTACTTTAGTAATAAAATACTTAAGTTGCTAGGTCATTGTGGATCTAGCAATTTACCTATGCATGTAAATGATACTTACTACCATAATACCCTGTTTGAGATAGAAACAGTCATGGCTAGATACTCTTAAATATTTTGTTCTGAGGGAATTAGCTTGCTTGAGTAGACTGTAAGGTTGTCATATTTGTCTGAAGTTTCTGTCTGCTTCAGGTATATCTCTACCATTATATACCCAAATATGCAGTGAGGACATTTGGTGAATTTAAGAGCTCTCAGAAAGCAAATGTTCCATCACAGCTAATGTTCTCCTCCTGCTGGTTACAATACCTCAGGATATCAAAATGAATGGCAAAAATGAAAGCAAAACAGCATTTATTTGACCACTAGTGTGAAGCATCAATGTGAAATAAATTAGAACTTGTGCGTGCTTAAGACTTTTCTTTATATTTTTGATTTGTGTAATTTTATGATCTCTTTCCTCTGTTGACCTTGAAAGCACTGGTTATTTATTAGCATAATATGATTACATTCCTTTCTGCAGGATTTAAGATGAAAATTGAAACCTCACAATAATTTGACTAAAAGCTGCTAGAGCATTCAGCCAGCTGTCGAAATTTTAAGAGAAACCATATTAAGCAAAACCAAGCTGTAGCTGTCTGACTGATATCTAAACACAGTCAGCATAGCTACCTGGGCAGGAGGCACTTTGGCTGGCTTAATTTGCTGGCTACAGATATGAAATATTAGCAAAATGCAATTTGGCGACAGCTTACATGCTGTGGGCCGTGGACTCTTCTCAGTCCACATGTGCAGCTTGTATTATAGCCAAATTAGATGCATTTATAATTGATTCTCTCTCTCTCACACACATTCTGTTCTGTACAGTCTGTATTTGTGACTTAGATGGACCAGGGCTTTGTTAATTACGTGTCCAGGAAAGCATTGCTTGCTATCATCTTATTGATTCCTGAGTGATATAAGTGGCTAAGAACTGATTAAAAACTCATGGCAGAAATAGCAGCAGCAGTAATCTTACCTAAAATGTGACCATAGTTTGTTTAAATGGTGGGTTATACCTTTGGAAAAAAAAATTCTACTTTGAATGTGGATGACTAAGTGTTGCTAATTCCCATTTGACCAGTGCAGTGGATACGTGCCAGAACTTGCTTAATACCCTTTCTTGGTCCTAAAGGTAATTAATTTGTTAATGCAGAAGCAGTCATTAGTATTGGTAAGTAACTGTTTTGCTTTATTTTGCTTTATTTTTTTTTCTTGCAATAGAAGTTGTAAAGGCTATTGATATCTTTAAATCTATCAAGACCATAATATTCTCAGAATCTGGCTTTGAAAGTATGTGCAGCATTGGTGAGTTGCATATTACAGAATTATCTTGTTTGGTTTCTGTTGCCTGCGGAATGTGAATTAAAATTTACAGTAGAATAAGGACAAGTTTCTTCTTTTGTAAGGTTGGACAAAAGGCCAAAGTGGTAGCAGCGCACTTGGTTACCTACATGGTAGTTGTGGACATTTGAGGAAACAGTCTCTGTTACAAGGTTTCACCTGAGTTTGAAAACCTTGAATTGCTCTGTGGTCAGAGAGACTTGGATATCCAAGCAAGAGAAAACAGCTTTAAAGCTTTTGTGTAGTATGTGGTGGGGTTTGTTTGTTTTAAATGGAAGCTGTTTGGTATTGAGCTTAGTAACTGTAAATGCTAGTCTGTTTTCTCTTTGATGTTTCTAATATTCCCTCTGAAATTCTACATACTGAGTACTATAGACAAATGATAATTCACTTAGAAACACTTACTGTATTTTGTTTCAAAGCACCAGCTGACTCTGCAACACTTCATAAACATGTGTTATTTTCTCAAATAATCTCTAATACTGGATCACATATTTTAATATTTGAAGAGTAATTCTGAACTGGACAGAAACTCTTGTATTAATAGAGAATAAATGTCATTTTTTTACTGTACAACATTTATTTTTAAGTTCTTGATATGCTGCTATTTTACAGTGGTGTGGGAGAAAACAGCACTGAGGTCTGTTAAATCATTTAATGTGCATTCTCTGAAGTCCAAATTTAAGAGAATGAGGGGGAGAAAAGACAGTAAACAAGAGATTGTTTACTATCAATGACTAAACAATTCAGAGGACTAGTTGTTCTCCTTCTGGTATCCATTTCTGAAACCAGCTCAGATGGCTCAGGGGTGATAGATATCATAATTTCACTTGATTCGGCCATTATTTTGTAGTGATATGTAACTAAGCTTGCCTCTTTTTTTTTTTGCGTAAAAAAGTACTTGTGTTATTCAAACATTAATTTGGTTTTCATCGTGGTTTTGGTTGAGATCATGCTACAGGCTGTTTTGTTAAGAGAATTTTAAAATGGGCCTCAATCCTGCAATAAGATGCAGGAGGGTTGGTGGTTGAGCTCATTCACACTTTGTGAGGAATTCTGAAGCTGTGTGTTGTACAGCCGGGTCCACATTTTGTGTATTTCTTAGTCATGTTAAGTTGTATTTTCTATTAGAAATTGTTGCATATGCCTACCTTTTTTCCAAATTATCCCACATAAAAGAGAGAGATTTGCCTAAATATAGGTCTAATATATAGAATTGTTAAGAAATTTGATGGTGACTGGTGAATATAAATGTTTATTATGTTCTTAAAATGGTGTTTAAAAACAACAAATCATGTAATCCCATAACTCTAGCTTACTTTAAACTGTAGTACTTAGCTGAACATTTAATGAGTTTCTTCATCTCATCTCGCATTTTCACTGCTTCTGGATCTTTCACACAAGATCGGTGGACTCCTTGTCTGGTGGGTTGGTGCCAAATGCTTCAGTTACTGTTGAAGCTGTGTAGTATTGATAATGGTCATGCCTGACTGTTGTCAGGGTTGAAGTTGGGCTTCATCGTGCTTTGCTTGGCCCCTCTTGTGGTGATTGGCTTGTGGTTTGGCCTGGTGACTTTTGTCTGGTTTAGTTTTGTTTTATTCCCATTATTCCAGAGAGGATGATATTTTTGAGTCTTTTGCTAAACTTTTATCAACATTGACTCAAGTTTTGAGATAGAGGGCTATTTTAACTCAATCCTTGACAGTTGAGAGTCACTGTGATGGCTGTTTATTGATGACTGTCCTTGATGACTTGAGACTTTCATTGCCCCATCAGGAAGACAGTAGGGGATTTTATGCATTTGCAATTTTATTAAACAGGACTTCCTGGGAGGATGTTTCTGGCATGGGAACATTTTTGTCCTTAGAAGACAACTTCTTTTTCCTAGGAAGTTTGTGTTACACCATGGAGCCACCTTTCATTGTAGGTAGCCAAAAAGACAAGTACTGCCTTTCTTGTATATCATGTTCATTTTTCCACCCACCTTTAAGCCTCCTTTCTGGCAGAGAATTTTGCTCAGCCTTTAACAAGATAGTCTTAATTAAGTTGCCTGCAATTTCACTAGCAGTGAGAAAAGTATAATTTTATTATTTTAAAGCATTGATTTAAAGTTCTATTCATTGGGTTGCTGCAAACAATGTCTTACTGAGATAACTATTTTGTGAATTTATTTGGCTAGTGCACAATCAATTGCTGAGGTGCTATGTAATTAGCAAGGACTAAACTAAATATATCAAGCTTATGCCAAGCCGTCAAGTATGTTGTGAAAATGAATTCAGATAGACAAAGGAAAACTTTCTTAAAAGGTGTGGAAAATAACCATGGGAAGTGGTCTGTATGTCCCCAGCAGCAATCCTCTTCCATGTCTAGGAAGACAACCTTGGAAGCTGTTTAGTACTTTTACCAATGGTAGACTTGCAGGTTACTGCCTTCAAGTAAATCTCCTCCTCTCATCCAAGCTGCTTCTCGAACCCTAAATTTCTCTGATTTTGTTTAATACTTCTCTTTCCTGGGGTGGTTGGATTCAATCTTTCTCTGTGGTCTAAAGTGTCCACTACTAGGTCTCATCAAACCCGCTGCTGTTTGCTGAAACTGACTGCCTTGGCTTCTGTGTGCCCAAACAAACAGCTACAGCATTTTTGATGTCATTGCCCTGCAGTAATTTGTTACTGTCCCTCTGCTAGAGGTTGCACTCCTGCAACAGAATCGGCGTAGGGGAACGCAGCCACTCCATTTCACAGTCCGGCACCTTAGAACAATTCCCTTTTAGCTCACACTAATCCACACCCATGTGTTTCACACAGCGTTGTATGTGGTGTTTTGTGAACTCTAGTGTTACAACAAAGGGTTGGAACAGTGAAGTCCACCTTAAAGCATCTTTAGTTCCTGCCTATGTGCTGTGCAGTTGTAGAGAAACAATCACTATCATGGTAGGTCCCTTGGGAGGTGCTGTGCTGCTTCAGATATTTGCAAGGTTATTTAGCACTTTGGATACCCAGAGAAAGCACAGCTTTTGTGTTGTAGAGAAATTATAGTCCTTTCTGCTCAATACTCAAAGAATGCTTCCAGAAAGGAGCACTGAACTATGTCACTGACAAAATTCTGCCTACCCAGAAGCTTGTTGATTTAACAGTAACCTCAGTCACCCTCCAGTGTGCATTGTGTGGTCCCTTGGAGTCTCCTACCTGTCAGGATTTGAGATTCACAAGAATTCCTCCAGCTTTGGACCTTGTGAAAGCAGGATTCTGGCTGATTTCTATACTTCAGTCATTCATAAAAAGTGGCAGGGAAATTGGAAGGATGGTGACAAATGCATGTATTTGTCTGTGATTAAAACAGTATCCATATTCTGGAAGTCCTCTAACTAGAAGTCTAGGATTGGGTGAGTTTTGTAATTCCCCTCCTACAGCTGTGCATTTGTCCTCCAACAGCAGCCTGCTAACAGGGTGCAATAGGCTGCATCCTAAACTAGTGCAACTGAAAGCATAGCAGCTGAATGAAGGTAAGCTTGTGCAGCATTATTTTTCCAGTCTGGCACCTTTGACAAGAGAGAGAGTTTCATAATTCAACTCGGTTTTTCAAGGCAAAGGCTTCTTACCCATGGGCTGTGTGTGGTCTACCAGGGTAATTAATCTTGCCAGTTTCCTGGGATAACTTGGAAGAGGCTTGTAGGCAAAAGAAGTGGCTCTTTTAGCTGGGGTAGCCTGCTCCTTACTACCTCTGTTCTGCTGTTCTGCCCCTTGTCATGGTATTGTGTGTGAGCAGGGTATGTTTGTGATGGGGCCCTCCATGTCATGAGTGCCATGCTATAGCTATGCAAAACTGCATGGATTAGTTGGGAGCCTTCTGATCTTCTGACCACTTGCAAGCAATGGGGCTTAAACAGGATGTGCATCAATTTTCCAAAATTGCAAGAAAATAGTGAAAATATAACTGAGGTAAATGTGTCTTGTCTACCAAAGAGGAGCAAGAAATTTATTCAGATGAGTGCAATTACCTGTAAGGGATGTGTGTTTTCTCTAACAGCAACACATGGGCTCTGACATGCAGAAACACCTTCCAGGTATAGGCAGAATCTAAGCCTAACCCAGTGCTGTCTTCCCACGGTAGCTCTGTTGGTATTTCCCTAGGTGTGCCAGTTCTCAAAGAATAGTTTTACTTTATTTATTTACTTTATTTATCCCCTTCATTTTCTAGACTTTGTAGATAATTAAGGCTGTTCCCTGGGAAGGGTGTTAAGATACTCTGCTTTCAGAAGCTAGTACAGAGAACTGGGGTAGAAGCAGTAAACTATGTATTGTTGCAGCAGTGGGAGTTGAATGAAAGTGTCTTCTCTCTTTTTCTCTATACTCCTTGTTATAATCAAGTATTCAGTACAGTTTCTTCATGTGTTCAGATGAGGTTCTTTGATAATGCTGAGACTTCATGCTTCCCCAGGCAGAGGTGTTCTGCCTTCTGCAGACAGTAATGCAGCAATAACAACAAACCCTTAAGTTGGACAAAACAAACCCAGGCAAAGGAATTGTGTCTGCTCTCTCAATAGTGAAGGAATTGTGCAGCTAAGGAAGAGGTCACAATTAATCAGAGATGTGGTCTTAAATGACCTGTTCCTAACTGTCATGAAGTTCTGCAAACTCCCTCTCTCTTTCTCAATTGCCTGAAGTGCAGGCTAAAAGCTGTGTACCTTGAAGATTGGGTCGTGAATCAGTAATGTTGGTTGGTTTAACCCATGCAATTCCACCCTGCTCCAGCACCCCATACCTGGATGAAATGATTCCTGCTCTCTGTTTCAGCCCCTACCAGAGTCTTAGGGACAGTTTGCAGTCAGCACCTGCTCTGTTCTCTCTAGAGGCTGTGACCCTAAAGCTGACAGGTTCCTCTAAGCAGATTCTGCATGATGCAGACCTCTTGTATGTGGATACTGTGTCCTAAATGCCCCCCTGTGTCACAAAATCTCCCCCACTTCCTCCGGATACTCTGTCACCAGCTTGTCAGCTGCTTGTTATGGACTGTTCAGCTCATGCAAGTCTAGTTCATTACTTACTCGAAGTGGTTATAATTTGATCAAGTTCCCTTCATGAGTATGTTAATACTTTATTTTTGATTGAGAGTGTTTGCAGAGTGGCTCTGTTTAATGATTTGATTTTGAAAGGTAATTCATGGTAATATTCTTCAGCATGTGTTGCTCCTTCCTTCCTGTCTTGTATTCCTTACTCAGGATTTTAAATCTTGCAGTATGGGAAAAGCCTGAAACCATGAACCACAGCTTGGGACAGCAAAAGCAAAAAAGGCTTAAGAGAGTAGTGAGAAAATGGTTTTGCTAACCCCATATTCACCTCTCAATATTGGATGAATTGCACGTCTGTAGACCCATCTGGCACTGCAGGGGAGTAATATCCTTTATGACAAAGACATTTTACTTAAGCTTTTCTTCCAGCTCTGGTCCAGAAGGGGGAAATTGATTTAGCTTGTGATGTTGGAAACCAAAATCAAGAAGTGTTGAGACAGAGGGCAAGCTGCGCTGTGACACCTTCTGTGCATTCAGACTAGAAACTGGATCCTTTCCCTATTGCAGTGATCTCTCCTTCTCATCTGTTGCTCCCTTCTTATCCAGACACATGCGAAGTCACATGTACTGTGCTGACAGCACTGCAACTGTTCTCCCAGAATCAAAGGACTCCTCATATGAGCTCATCTGCTCTTGCTGTAAATGCCAGCCTGCAGAGGACAAAGCCTTGGACTTTTTTCATCCCAAAAGGAAGCCTTTAGAAGAAAAAGATTTTTGCTGGGAGTGTTTGGGAACAATACCCCAAGGGAAAATGTTTTTTTCTTCTGTTGATGCCAGTTTGACTTACTTTTGCAGCTGGAAGCAGTCTATGAAGCTGGTATTTCTGACTGAAAGGGCAAGGATTTTTGTGAAGTTTATTTTAGTCCCTTTGGCTCACATGGGGAAACAGGACAATAAATAGATTGTGCGTATGTCTGATGTGTAAAATGATAATAACTGTTTTGTAAAGTACCAGAGGGTCTAGTCTACTCCTAAGTAGAAGATTATAATTTAAAATACTAGGTTTTTGAGTTTCTGTTCAATGGTTATTTCTTTGAGAGACACCCTTGTGTTACTGCATTTGTGAACATTGCATAGCTCCCCGTCCAACAACTTCTCTTTTACTCTGGTGCAGTGGTTGGAATCTCCCTGGGTGGCAGGAGGGCTGCACAGTCAACACTCATGTCTGGACCAAACTTTTAGATGAAGTGTCTTGTTTCAATTTCATTTCGATCACTTGGGTTTATGTAGCTCAAGTAATCTCTTCAGTAACCAACAGCCTCAGTGTTCATGAGTGTAGTGCATCAGCCCTTCTTTCTGGGGAGCAGCGAGCCTGCCAGTGCTAGTCCCAACTCAGAGAGAAGCATGTGTTTTGGGAGCAAGTACTTCATAGGAACCAGAATATCTTGCCAAATTAGGTTGATTAGGGATGTTGATTTTGAAAAAAATTGAGAACTTCTGGTGAGGTCACTCCCATTTTACTGTTTGGGAATAGAAAGAAGAAAGTTACTTAAAAATTTTTTTTCCCCTCCATTTTACATTTTTTTCTTCTAAATTGAAAGCCATTTTTCATTTTAAAGCTCTTTTTGTTCATGTACAGCATATAACCAAAATGAAACACAGACATTTAGATTGAGTTGTAATAATTTTGTGGGAAGTTGTCTCATAAATTTTCATTCAGACTTGGCAGAAAGCTGGAGTTGAAAGCTCAGAAGCTTTCATGAAACCAAACCTCTGTACTTCACATACGTTTCATGCCTGTCCCTGCAGTGGTTTCCACCTAGATGACTGCAGTGAGGGAGAGCAGGCAACCCTTTATCATGGTACGGCGTGTCTGGTCCTCTCCATATGAGCACCTGTATTTTCATTGCTGTGATGCTAAAATTTGGCAGTAATGATTAGCTGACAATATTATTCTGTTGCTTGTTGATGACTGTCAAATTTTGTGGCTGTCATGCTCAGAATGTGAAGCATTCAGTGATTATTTTAAACAATTGTATGAAATGAAGTTTGAGAAATCCCTAACTGTTATGATATAGGCTCATTCAAATCACCTGTCAGAGCAGTGCTTCAAATGTTCCACAGGAGACCTCACCTAAAAGAGGAACAGAACTTGATGTTCCATACTATTAAAGTCTGAAACTTTCTCTCATAAAGCTTGGACTGAGCTTGTGAAAGGTGTTTCACATTGTATGCAGGTGGAACTCATTCCAGTATTAGGGGAACCGTACTGGTGGGTAACTCTTAATAGTTGTCTTTATCTTTTTTTTTATCTGAAAAAGAAATCTCATGGGTTTTTCTTCGTTGTTGCAGCTTCTCCCAAAATTGTGGGGGAGCAAAATACACACAAAAGCAAATGTGATCATTCATGCCTGCTGTCACAAATAACCCCTTGAAAAATCATAATGGGAAGGATGAAGATCGGTGCATTTGTTAGGAGAATCAGTTTGCTAGCAGGACAACGTGATGTGGAACCTTCTTCTTGTCAAGGCTGGTAGTTCACCCGCAATAGCACATTTGTACTCTCTGAGGGATTAAGGGGACTCCTGAAAGGCCAAGATGCTCATTATGAAGCTATCAGGCTGGAAAGCTGCCGTTAGATTAATATGAGCCTGGTCAATTTTTCAAAACATACATTATAAAATGAACAATGCTTAGTGTTTAATGTTTTCAACCATCCATTAAGTCATCCTTTGAGATACAAAAGATGTACTGGAGCAGAATTTGTAAATTGTTTAATTCAGGATTTTTTCAGTAATTGTAGAAATGATTAAGACTGGTTCTCAAACATTTTTCACTTCCTTCCTTTCTCCTTGTCCTGATTTATTTGGGTCTTGTAAACACAGTGGGAGGTGCCCAATCAATACATTGTTGCAGAACCCCTAGGAGATGGTGGCAGGACCGAGATTGCTGTGGTCAATAGGACTGGCTGGGAGAGAAGGTGCCCTGCAGCAGAATGTTGTTACACACTTCTGATTCCCTGTTTCTGGGGGGTCTTGCCTGAGCCTCTCAATCACTTCCTTAATTTTCCAGTTTTTCTTCAACCTAGGACTAAGGAGCAGGGCCAGTTGATGGGGCAGGCAGCCATTCCATCACGCGAGATCAGTAGGAACTGGAGTGCCACCAAGCCAGGAGGTACAAAGGTGGACAAAGCAGTAAAGGGGCTTGGGATGGTGCCTTCCCCTCTCGATGCTCCCTGTATTTCCTGCTGCTGTTTGCATTTGTGGCTGCTTCCTCTCTCGGCTTGGCTCTGCTGCCTCCTTCCAGACACAGCCCGGGCCTGCTGCTTCTGTGCTTGCAGCGCGGTGATTTGTGCGGAGCGCAGCAGCCGCTCCTGAACTGCGCTGTGCCCAGCAGGGAGCAGGGCTGGAGACGTGGGCTGGCCTCCCACTGCACCTTCCACCACAGAGCGTAGGGAAATGGAAAATAACCCGAGTGTCAAATGACGTCTGGTGCAAAACAGGCTTTGCTTTAACGATTGCCCTTATTATGGCATTATTGGATTAGGAAAAAACCTGTCACAGTACTGGAAGAGGATGTTAAAAACCTGAAAAGTGGAAAATGATGCTTCAGGTGACTCTGACAAAGTGCAGTCAGAGACTTAACACAACTTTTAGACTGGTTGGTGAGTTGCTTCATTCTTTGTATTCTTTTGGGCTTGTAAAAGTGCTACAGAGATACACTGTATCACACTTTTTTCTCACATTGTTCACCATTTAATATAAACACTGTACAGATGGAGCAGGAGCGTTACTTTGCTGAAGAAAGTTGGCAACATGTGAAGTTTTAATAAAATTTTCCTTACATGTTTAGAATAGCAATAAGCAGCAGAATTTCATCCTGTTTTAATGATTTGGATGTGACTGCCTGGAAATTTAAACCCCTGCAAAAATCTTGCATTTCTAAATGTGTTTTCATTTGGTGTCAGACTCTTCTTCTCTCCAACCTTCTCCCCCATCTATAAGGTTTTCATTGAATGGAAAGTAATTTTTGAGATGTTCAGTATTTTCATTTTATGAATGTATAATCATAAATATAATCTTAACAGTACAGTATAATCTTTGGTACAACTGAAAATCATATCACTAGGAAAAAAACCATAAAAATTTATTGCTTCAGTATTCATCAAGGAGTTAAGTAATTGAACTATTCTTGCAAAATATTTAGACTTCTGATAAAACTATATTTCCCACAGAGAATGTAGTTCTGGCTTACTTTGGCTTTCTAAGATTAATGCTAGCCAGCAGCAATCCTATTAACTTTGCTTAAGATCTGGGGTTGAGTTTAAAGCAAAAGCTTCAGTGTGTTTACATGTTGTGCATTTCTGAGAATGCTATTTTATGCAACTTCAGGGACTTTATCAGCCAGAAAGAATAGAGAAACTGAAGCAAACTTGGGCTGCTGGCTGTAGGGATATATAAAACAGTGACAAGAACAAAATTGCACATTGATAGTATTGGCAAGTTGGATTTTTAATTGTTGTAGTAGCCAAAATTCATGGTTTTATGCATAATGATAATTGAAACCAATTATTAATTTGGCACTCAGAGTGATAAGGAGAAAGAAAATTGATCTGCAGTAGCAAAAACCCAGTCTTGGATGTCAGCTGGTCATAGTATTTTTTTTATCCCTGGTGTAGGCCACAGATTCTGTTCTATTAATTCTGTAAGCTTAATTTCTTATTGCTAGCATATTTTTATGCCTTCATTTTCTTTTAATTTGAAAACTTAGAACAATATTTTACTGTCTATAAATGAGTGTTTGTTTCAAATATGCCTTGATGTAAAATGCTGAGGGGGTTAGCTTTGGCTTTTTTCTTTACCTACTGTATACTTTTTCTGACATGTTAGATTAACTTTCAGCCGCAGGCCAATCTGTCAAAGAAACAGGGAATGTCTCCTGCTATGACAGATTTGCCAGAGGCTGAGGTTTGAAACAAGCTGGGTATTGCTTCTTACACAAAAGTAATTTCTCCCTACTGAAGAGAGCTATCACTGAATCAGCTGAACAGAGCCTCTGACTTGCATTACTAGGTTCTGATCAGAAAATCTGCAACAGGCATTTTTTCTAATAAACTTATATGCCACAAAGGAACTCTGTCAGTATGACTGCGGGAGAACTTTCAGCAATATAAGGTCAAAATAATTTCCTCAAGGATATCAGGAATCCAATATATATTTTAAAAACTTTCCCTGGTTGACTTCAGTATTGTTATCGTGTTGGGTGAATATACTGCTGCAGAGATAGACCCACAGGTCAGGCTTTAGCATAGAGACAGGACCTGCACTATCATCCTGGCATCTGCTCCAAAAATAACCATCTCACTCCTTATACCTGACTCAGTTTTCTGTATGAGCTGAACAAAACTGAGCTCTCTGCACCCCACTTGTCCTGCCTTGGCTGTGGTGCTGAGGCGCTCGAAGCTGCTGTACATCCTGAATGTCCCCTTGCAGCACAGCTTCTTCCAAGGTGGTGTTGATGGCCAGCTCTCAAAGCAAGTCCAGGTGTGTAGCAAAGCCTGGGATCTTTGCACAAGTGGCTAAACAGGAGTGTCTGTCACAGGTGGCCCCTGGGAAGGGATCTGGGCAATCGCAGCCAGGCAGCTCATGGGCTGCAAGGAACTCACACTTTGTTCTGTCCAGGTCCCTTTTGGGACAGACTGCCTTCTTTTTCAGGACTGACTGGCAGAAGCTGTGTGAATAACACGTGGAGAGTGATGAGAGAAAAGAGAGGATTAGGTTGGGATTCCTTGCTGCTTCTTTTGCTTTCTGTGATATGAACATTCAATGCTGCAAGCAGTGCACTCTGCAAACTGGGGAAGTGGCATAAGTCCTTTGTTTTACCAGACTGCAGTACCCCTTGCATGCAAGTCAGACTCTAGGATAAGATTCAGGCTTAATGAAGGAATTAATACATATCCTCCTCAGGCAGGTGTCATAAAAAAGAACTGACTTAACCCATATAATGGACCCCTTATGGCACTGGAATAGCTGAAGCTGTGCCCATTTCCATAGACTAATTTAGGTAATTACAGCTGTATTACCTTATGCCAGCCAAGGATCTGACCCAATTAAATTGGAATAACAAACCATGTTAATTTTAAGACTTTCTCCAGGAATGCATGTCTGCTTTATTGCTTACTACTGATAGCAAAGTTCATAAGCTGCTGGTTATAATTGAATTTCCCCCTTATGAAGTGGAATCCCTGTTTGGATTTACTTAAATATGTATTTATATAGTTTAAATGTTGTGGATAATAAATAGATGTGATATCAATTTATATTACCTTAGTTCCCAGAGGCTGTAGTTTCTTCTTACAGCTGCATGAAAACACAATGTAGTTCAGAGGGCTGTGGCAAGGTGGGAAGTCTAGCACAATACTGTTTCTTTACTGAAGTCCAGGTAGAGATCCTGAGTGCATTTTAAGAAGAAAACACTGTTCATCTTTTGAAATGTTGTGGCCTTCTGAGGAATATGAAAGCCTAGAAGCTTGCAGGTTTAAGGGTTCAAGAAATTAAAAAAAAATAGAGTTTTCATGTGTACTTGAAGTTGCAGAAAATGAACAGTCATGAGGGCTGGGGATCTCCTGCTGGATCTGAGGTAGGTCCTGTTTGGTTTGAGGTAGTATGGCTGTGCCTTAAGGCAGCTAAAACTGTAGCCCACTGTGGGTACATACATACCTGCAGTCAGAGCTGAGCAGTACAAGCCCTTTTGCTGACACACACATCAACCTGGAAATTGTACCCTATGTCAGAGCTTCTTACTATAAAAAAATCAGTAGACAACTGGCAGAAAAAATAAGAACAAAAATATCTGAATTAAATGTACAGATTAAATCCTTGAAGCAATACCCATACTGTGAAAATATCTCTAGTCTTGCAAAACTTTAAACTTGATAGTTCTCACAACCCCGCTTGTGGCATTGCCCCAGCTCTCTGCAGTTTTAATGACTGCATGCAGAAGTGTTTCTAGTTACCTTTATGTTTATGCTGCCATCAGATCAGGAGAGGAGCAGCTAAACCATTAGTACTGTGACTCTACCCTGTCTGTTCTGCTACAGACTGTCTGCAACCAGCCTTTTAATAGTCACCATCAGAATTAAGCAACAGATATGTTATACTGACATAGTTTAGTCTAAACTCCTTGTGGTTACTTCTGCTTTATAAATAATTAATTGTTTGTGACAAATACTGATTGCTTTTGGTTGAACAGGGCACTTGATACCTTCTTGTGGACTGGAAGGCACCTTAATCATCTGTACATTCAGTGTAGCTGCAACACATGTGCAGATTCCGGCACACAGTAATGGTGCCACAGTGATTTTTGTTCTGAATTGTGTCTAGGAGCAAAGTCTTAGCTCTTCAAATAGGCTGAGAGGACAGGATTGAAAAACTTAATAAACAGACATGATGGTGGGGGCTTTTATGCTTTTTCTGGCCACTATTCTCAGCGGTATGCTGAGGAATGTTAGGAGACTAAATTGCACTTTGGAAAAACAAATGAACAAAGTAAATGATGTGCTGTGATACCCTTGACTGGGCATTTTAATAGGGTTTGTTTGCTTACCTGGTAATTTGCAAGGTCTGGTAATTTGCAATTGGCCTCCCAGTCCTTAGCACTTGAAATTAGTGCAGTCCTATTGTATCAGAGGGACAAGAAAATCGAAAAGAGAAGCATCCCATGTTGAGGAAGCTACAGGAAAATGGCTTGAATTTCTGGCAATTTTTAGTGTGGTACTTATGAGTATTTCATTTTTGGTTAATTCTTAGTTTTGTTTCGTTTACATTCCCTTGCATGTAAATAACTGTCTAAAAATGAAGTTTCTCCCAGTCTTTAGTGAAGGTGATCTCTTGTTATTGTTACTTTAAATGCCTCCATTGTGGGCCTTTTATCATTTTTATGATAGTGTAAGTAATGAGTCATCTATGTAGCATCTGTACAAGGTTTGTTGGAAATTAAAAGCTGGTTTAGAGGATTATATTTCAAGTCTGTCATAGCAATTTCAGTGGTGATGTTCTTTTATTTAAATTATTCTGAAGTTCTTATGTGTTCAGTTGATTTTTTTTTTTGAGAGAGAGAGAAGAGATGGGGAATACATTCAGTTTGAAACTCAGTAAAATCATTGTCATATGAAACCTATCTGGATTTTAAAAAAGCATGAGTGGATAAGACATCAAATGTCCTTTCATCAAGCCATTCCTACCTGATGCTTTGCATGAAAGGATGATTTTTTGTTATAAACAGTGATAAGAGCTCTCAGAAATTTCCAGCACTTCCCAGTTTTCCATGGACTTTCTGAAAAGTCATAACCTTAAAAGTTATGAAAGTGTTGTTTTAAAGCAAGACATTAAGTAAACATTCTTAATGATGTTTTACTGCTTTATAAAATAAAGACCTCCAAAGTTTCAATCCATAGATGCATACTGAATAAACTAGACACACCCATTTATGTAAGAAATCAGTCCTCTATTGTCTTGAAGCCAAGAGAGTATTTGCTGTTTTTTTCTGAAGAAGAGGAGTAATTTGTGAAGTGATTCTCTGGACTGTGTTTAATCGCTAAGAAAAATAATAGAATAATGCTTCCAAGAAAGAAGATCAGCAAAATCAGATGTTGTCCTTGTACTGAAATTATTGCTATCAATAATATTCTATTTCTTAGTGCACTAATTTTTTTTGCTGTCCAGAACCTTCTAATTATGGCAGCTTTTGCTTCTGGATCTGGTTACAGACAAGGTTATTCAGTGTTTGGAGCAGATTCCCCTTTCCATCTGTTACGTGGTCCTCTGTTCCTACAAATGCCAGAGGAATATTTCTTCCTTATTTTCTGGTTCCTTTTATTCTGCAATATGTCAATGCATAGTTTAATATTTAAAATTCCTACTATGATATAAACCATCTTGAATATAGAAAGCATTTTATTCAGGAATACTTTATTTTTTTTTTATTGTTCAGCTAAGAAAGAGAAAGTAAGGTGAATTCCTCCTTCACATATTAAGATTAGCTGGAGAAAGTGTCAGATTCTTTCCCTTCTGATCTAGGGTTGGTTATGGGCTGATTTACTCAAGTTTTTCTAGTCTGATTCTTGGTTTTATAGTTTAAGATTCCCCTTTATTCATGCTTCATGGGCAGAAGTAGAGTAAGTTATACTGATACAGGTAATTTTGTACTAGTTTAAAACTGTGAACACCTGGGATGGAAGGGGATGAGTTGTACCACAAAATGTATTGGTTTTAGTGAGAGTTATCTGATAGTCTTAACTGAGAGCTTTTTCTGTTTGTGAATGAGGTAGGCAATTTCATTACTGCTATATGTCTTAGCCTCTTCTTATCTTAGCTTTTTTATACAACCCCCATTATCACAGAACCTAAACCATCCATATTTACTAATGGACTGTTTTTACCTTTTGTCTGGAAGGCCACTATAAAGATGGAAAACAGGATCACTTGACTGATTAAAGGCCACATTTGGACCACCTAATAGCTATGCCTAGTTTACGTATACTGAATTTAAATGCAGGAAATCAGTGGTGATTAAAACTTTGTGCTGAGGCTCTTCTCATGTTGCCCCAGAACTGCAGGCTGATCTATTAAGATGACAAAGATTTTTCAATTTTATTAACTTATTGTAGGG
>VYZP01052461.1:0-14101 GCA_013400635.1 Hypocryptadius cinnamomeus | reverse complement strand
AAAAAAAAAAAAAAAAAAGAAGAAGAAAAAAAATCAATGTGGGCTATGCTAGTCAGAGGAGATGCTTCACAGGAGCTTGCCAGAAATGGTTGGGCTTTCATGAAGCCTAAGGGGAAACTGGACTGGATTACAATGGGTGCTGCAAAGATTTAGTTTCCTCACTGCAGAGGTAATCAAGGCAGCCCAGGGCATCGAGGAACAGAGATGTTCAGTTGAATGCAGATTTGTGAATTAAGCTGTTTTACATATCACAGAATCACAGAATAATTCATGTTGAAAGGGATCACTGTGGGTCACCTGGTCCAACCTCCCTGATCAAGCAGGGTTGTTCTAAAGCATGTGGCACAGGATTGTATCCAGACACTTCTAGAATATCTCCTCTGATGGAGACTCCACAATCTTTCTGAGCAATCTGTTCCAGTGTATGGTCATTGCACAGTAAAGAAGTTCCTCTTCATATTCAGGTGGAACTTACTGCGCACCAGTTTCTGCCCATTGCCTCTTGTCCTATTGCTTGGCAGCACCAAAGAGGAGCCTGATTCCCTCTCTTGATACCCTCCCTTCAGGTACTTGTATGGGTTGATGAGGTCCCATCTCAGTCATCTCTTCTCGAGGCTGAACAGACCTGACTCTTTCAAGCTGTCCCAGTGAGAGATACTTCAGTCCCTTAATTATCTTTGTTGCCCTCTGCTGGACCTGCTTCAGGAGCTCCATGTCTCTCCTATACTGATGAGCCCAGAACTGGAGACAGCACTCCGGACCTGGCCTCACTACAGCTGAGTAGTTAGAGATCACAGAATGTTCTAAGTTGAAAGAGACTTGTAAGGATAATCAAGCCTAGCTCTTAAGTGAATGGCCTCCAAGGGGACTGAATCCACAACCTTGGCGTAATTAGCACCCTGCTCTAATCAACTGAGCTAATCTAGAGGGGTAGAATCATGTTGGTTGACCTGCTGGCAATGCATGTTAGAATACCACTGGCCTTCATGGTCACAAGGACATACTGCTGGCTCAGGGACACTTGTTGTCCACCAAGACTCCCAGTCCTTCTCTGCAGAGCTGTTTTGCAGCAGGCTGGCCCCCAGCCTGTACTGGTGCATGGGGTTATTCTTTCCCCTTTGAGACACGGGAACCCTGTTTGTTGTCATCAGGTTTGGTGTTGTATAACCAGAACCACGATCAAATCCCTCAGAATTGTGCTGGTAGCTGCAGTCTCAAAGCCGGGTGTTCATCTGCATGATTTTCTTGTTTCTTGCCCCATCGTTCCCTTCAACTGGCAGCACAGTAGGGAACACAACTTGTGCTCCTGAAGTCCCTCTTGACTATCTGTAGACTTCTTGCTGGGACCTCATTGCTGGCTGAAAAACCTGTAGTCAATGGGCCATACCTGGCTGGGCAGTTTCTTTGTGATGTCCCTTTCCTGGGCACCAGGGAGGCAAAATACTCCTGTCTATGGATCGGGTCTGACTGGCATATCAGGCCTTCCATTCCTATCAAAAGGGAGCTGCCAATGACTACTGCCCTTTTTTTTCCTAATTGAAGAGGTTGTGATATTTTTTGCATATGCCTTTGGGAAGAAGATGGGTGAAAATTCACCTTTTCAAGGGTAGTCTGATGTAGCTCAAGGCATGTGGAATTCCTGGCCTGCTTTTTTTGTTTGCACTATGGCTCTGGGGATTTATTTTTTCATACACTTCTTTTTGTGGTGGGGGGAGAGTGGAGGAAGAGATGAGAAGCACTGTCAAATTCAATCAGCCCTTAACCTAACTAAACTGAACAAGTATATATGTGTGTGCATCTGTATATATCAAATGTATGCATGCATAAAATTATTGTTTCACTTCCATTTGTAGACCTTATTGCACTTCCACCACCTCAATATAACTACTGTGGTGTTTACCCAAGTACATATATTACTGGGTTTATTCTTCTCCTTGTCTGACTTCTCTGTAAGCCTTGTTTCCTGCATGTCTGATTCTTTGTTCCACCAGTCTATATCCACCCTGGCACTTTCTTTGTCTTTTAAAAAAATGTACTGGACACTATATCATTAAACTGTAATCCTTTCCGGTCTGTAAGTGTTCTTTCTGTTCTTCTAATGTCCTGGTATCTCCCAGGCTGGTCTGAACAGACTTTGTAGACAGCACATCTGCTGCTGTTCAGAGCACGGTGCTCCTTCGATTGCAGCACAGCCAGGTTTGGAATAATTTTCTCTTTTCAAACAAAATATATTAATATTTGAAATGATATTATGCTGTATGACTCACTTAAAAAGATGAGAGAAAAAACCATAATTGGCTAAATAGTGTGAAACTTGTGTGCAACATCTGTGCCAGTTTTTGGGTTCTTAGTTTAACCCTGGTTTGCCCGCCACTGTAGGTATATTGTTTGGCTAATGCCTGATGGTGTGGAGGTGGCTAGGGAAATATATGCCTCTCTGCTCTGTGTCTCGAGAGATTGTCACTCCTGTGGATTCTTAAAGAAACATTTATGCTAGTAAAGATACTTTGGGGTTTTGTGGGTTTTGTTTTTTTTCATTACTTGGTTGTTAATTCGAAGGTGAACTCCAGTGATGGCCTTGGCAGGGAAATGATTTCTCTTGTTTTTCCAGATACATATCTATGACTCTTTTCAAACTCTACATTATCCCAGGTAGTTTTGCTAAGTGATATTTAAACTATTTAAAAGCTGGTTTTACTGTTCAAGGATTGTGATATTGACTCATGTGATATTTTATGCCAGTCATGTCATCAGTAGTCACTAAATTTAATGCACTTCCCAAGATTGTCTGGTGGTGACCTTGTTCCGAGGTTGTTGGAAGTTCTAGCTAAAATTTGCAGAGTATTTCCAGATTCTGAATTTAAGGGTGGCAATGAACCATATCAGAGAGATTTGAGAAGAATCTGCATTTCTATAGAGCTTGTGAATCCACAAATGTATTAAACAATACAGACTGAGAAACATGTGAAGGAACTAAACAAACCTTTGTTCCCCAGCCAAGGACAGTTTAACATCTGTATTAGCATGTTTTAGACAATGGATAGTTTGATGTCTGAGGTCATGAATTTTTTTAAGTAGCCATACCATATCACATTTCTTTTTGATCTGCACTTAAATTTTCATTTACTTCTATATGTTGCTGGCTGAGGGCTACTAGTTTTCTATCATGAGAAATGGGTGCTGAATTATATTTGCTTTTTTTACCCAGCTCTGAAAAGATGTGTATTATCAAAGCAGTTGTTTGACTCAGAATAAGAAAAGAGATGGTTCTGTAGGGAATATGCTTAGCAAAGCAATGCCATAAATAGGGCTTGTGTCAGTGTTTGCTGTAATGTCTTGATATGTGTCATCATGAATTATATATTATTTCAGATTTATCACTTCTTCCACTGATAAGGGACATTGCTTCTTTGAGCGAGTTTTCTTCATGGCTTAAAAGATTTACTGATACATTGAAATTCCCTGTATTGGAGATTCAGATGAACTTTGGAAACTTGAGATAAGAACTATAAATCTGCTATGAACTAGGATACCATTTCTCAAAGTGTATATTTATTGACAGAGCTTATACTAGCTTATTCTTCTGCTTCTCATTTGGGTGCATCAGAAGAGATTTTCTTTTCAACAGTATGAACCAAAAATAAAAAATTAAATGTGGGTCATATAGTGTGTGTGTGTGTGTGTATATATATATATTCTGGGGTAGAGAGCTTCATTTAATTTAAACTCTTTATGCAAAATTGTCTTCACTTGAACACATTTGAAGATAAGATCGCTTGGTGGATGGCATAAGGGCAGCAGGAAAGGAAGCCACTATAAAGCTTTCATCAAAAAAACCCAACTCTACTTTTTACATGAAAGGAGACCTAGTATATCCTTGATCTAGAAATCACACCTGCTGAAACCTAACCTGCAAGATTTAGCTTGCATAGGAGAATAAATGGGACATTATTAGTCCATGTGACCTGCCACTAGATCCCCAACAGGACCTTGTACCCGAGGGGATGCCCATATATGTGAGACCCTTGAACAGATTTGTGCAAGAAGATTCTGAAAACTGTGTAAAACTATTTTTCTTTCCCAGAATTAGTGGAAATGTAATCAGTATAAAGCTACTGATAATGAGATATCTGAACTTGACTTTTGAAACCCTAAACTTATGAAAAAGTCTTTAATAAAGATGGGGCTTTAGAAAGGAATGAGTGAAGTGCACCTTATTTCTGTAGCTGTTTTTCTCTGATCCCAATTGAGTTACATTTCTTTTGCTTCTTTCTAGCTCCTTTTATTTTGTAAAATATTGACACAGAAATTGCTATTGAAATTTCATAGTGGAATTTCATAACAAGCAGCTTAGTTACGGAATCTGTCTTCTGTTCAGGTCTGCTTTCATCCCATTTTATGGTTCAGCTGAGTTAAAGATAAGACTCATATAATTTCCCCTTGGGACCTATTATACCTAGCAGGAGATTTCTTGGTAACACTTCCCTGCCTTTTACCCAAGGGGAGATTAGGGGCTTTTTACCCCATTTTACTGCCATGAAGTGAATAACAGTTCCACTTGCACCACTGCAGAGGTGCTTTGTATTGCTGTGATTTCATCTGCTCTGTTAGTTCTCGCCACTGAAAAATGTGGCAAAATCAGGTTTTTACCTTGTTCATATTGCCAAATATAAGACAATCTAAGCCTTAAGACATGATCCCAGTATTAAAGCAGTAACTCTCAGTCTTTTTGCCACTCCCTCTTCCCCGGGCACTGAATCATTTATCACCTGAAATGGGCATTATGGACAAATTTATTGAAACTTGGAGTCATGTTGCAAAATGCATATATAGAGCAGTGAGATTTTCAATTACAATTGTGGCATAATTCAGATAAGTCATCTTTGATCCCATTATACAGTGGGGAGGGATGAGCAGAAATCTGTTGCATGTGAGTGACAAGGAATTCTCAAATTCAACAGCTGATAGTATGGTATGGAGAAAAAGAATGTAGGAATGCTTCACCCACCCCAGCTTCATCCACAGCTTGAAATCCTAAGTGTTCTGTTTCTGGCTATTTATCTATGAGACTTGTAAGTACAATCAGCACTGATTAAATATTGAAGCAATCTAAATCAGGATAGCATTGCTTCCTTTGCTTTCTAGTTACTCAAGTCCTGACTCTTCAGCAGCAGTAGCAGATCCATTGGCATTTGTGCAAACTGTCCAAGGATAGCATCAGTAGCTCTAAGCTGCTGTTGTTTAGCTTGAGTGCAGGTCTCTGAATGCATCTTGGTAAATGTCAGAGGAGCTGACTCCTGCTCATCAGTTTGGCATGTGAGCACCTGGGCATCTCCCCAGAGATGTGAGGTTAGTGCTGTGCCTTGGTCCGTGTTCTGGGCTGCTGCAGTGCTTGTGAAGTCCAGAGCTGTCTCTTTGTGCAGATCTTCCACAATCTGAGAGGCCTCTGATACCATAAAGTTTAGTGTCAGATGGGTTTTGCTCCTCAACATGACTTTGCTATTTGCTGAGACTTTCTAACTGCCAAGACTTGGATGAATGGAGGTGTTCTGATTTTATACTCCAGAAGATGCCCATCTGTAAGGAAGAGGCTGAATCTTGGACACTCATGATCAAACACCCTGTTTGCTGCTTATTTGGGGATGAGTGGTAAGCTTAGAATGATGGGTCATGCTGATGCCATCTTTTAGTACAATAACAGCACTTGGATGGTCTCATGCTATTAAATGGTAATAAGTGATAGACACAATAAAGAAGTTTTGATATTTTAGTCTCTCACTGATCTGACAAACAAGGAATGGTTAAGCTTGTGCAAGCTTTAGATGACACACTGACTGGCTACTGGTTCAAGAGGAATTGATTTCTGGCTACAGCAGGTGCCATAATAGGCAAGCAAAGATGTTTTCTTTCTACAGTTTGTCATAAAGGATGAAAGCACTCAGTGATGTACAGCAATTAATTAGAACCGTGATGAACTTCTGTCTGTCAGAATATGTGGTGTGTGTTGAAATGGGAGCAAAAGAAAATATCTTTCTTTTCACCCCCCACCCATCTTTCTTTGAGGGAGTGGGGAGGGGCTGTGCTTTTCTTGTGGAGAGGATTGTTTAGTTCTGTTGTAGATCTAAACCTAGGTGAATATACAGGGATATCTTTTGAGATGAACTTGTCCCAGCCATCCTAGCTCAGACTGAGAGTAAGTCAAAGCTGGTTTTACTCTTTTTGACAGACTTTTGAATGTGATTTTTGGTAGGACACTCATGCAGGTGCAGTGGTCTGTCTGCATAGAGCTGCAAACAATATCAGGACCTGTATTTTTTCATTTTGTCTTCCAATAATTGGAAATAAATCCTCCAGATTGAAAATAGAATGCATTGCTTGTTGCATATAGGGGAAAGTAATAGTAATTATGTAACAATGTAATAGTGTTGTATTTTATATTTGCTGAGATGAATTGATTCCCTTTCTTGCATTACATTTCAGAGCCACTTTCCAGCTCTGCTCAGCTGGACAAGATCAAGAGAATGGCATTCAAGCAGGAGTGTTCCCTAAATCACTAAGTTGTTTTCAGTATTCCTGTTGTGCAGGCTGCTGTTTTGTTCAAACATAGTATAGGTGAGTTTAAATTAAGAAAGCTATCAATTAAATTTAAAAGGCAGAATTTGTTATCCTAATATTTAGTGTTTTGCATTTCTGTGCATCAAGGCTCATTTGTCTTTGACTTCATGGTAACATAACTGTTTGCTTTACTTAATCCAGGTTACCTGCCAGTAATCAGTTTGGTGAGAATCAGCAAAGTGTCTGTTTTTTTACTACTACAATGCATACATTCACCTTTCTAATGTACTAATAGCACTGATGCATTTGTCTGAATCTGGATATATGCAGAAAGATACAGGTGTTGTTTATGAGTGCAAAACACCCACAATTGTTGTAGGCTTAATCTTGTTGCCCAGGAAGATGTAATTTGCATATGTAGCCTAGTGGCATGAGTATGTTTTAGGTAGTTTTCTGTGTCTGATACAGAAGGTGTGAATTATTATAGCCACTAGGAACAAGCATTAGTGATTTATTCAAGTTGGTGCATGACACGCTTTTAGCTATGGAAATCCCTAGTGTGCTGCGTGTGGGTGGCAGTTGTCTATTAGTGTCAGATATTTTCATAAGCAGAGTACAAAAAATGTATTTTATTGAATGGTACTTCAGCTTTTGCAGTTGTGAACTGAAACATGCGAACACAAAGGGAGCATGTTGCAATCTGATACACAACTGATGTCCTGGCATTTGTGCAGATTGTCCAGGGAGTGCATCTGAAAGATGCTGTAAGAGTCTGCAGGATTTGAGGTAGGGCTGGCTGCCACTCGCCCAGCTCAGCACGCAGGCAAACAAGCTGCTCCACGTGTCCATCTCTCTGCAGGAGTGCTGTTAATGCTGTTAGTTTCTGGAGTGCTTGTAAAGGTCAGCGTGCCTTTGCAGGTAGGTCTCATTCAACTTCAGAAGTCTCTCTGTCTCTGTAAAATTTAGGACTAGGGCTAAGTTTGTTGCCGTCTTAAAATGAAGACTTGGAATGCCAGATTTGGCTGTTGAAGCAGATGAGGTTCCAGTGGCTGTCCTAGCTCCATAGCTATTTACACAGGAGGGAATAATCTGCTGTGTTAGTTTTCAACAAGCAATGTGGGAAGAAGGTGCCCCCTGCATTTGTGGATTACTTGTTTTATTTTCTTTCGCTGTGGTGATGGTTGCTAGTGTTATGTAAAATATCAGTTAATCAGTCACAACCCACAGGAGCCAGGGCAGTTCAAAGCACAGCTACTTTCAAGAGACTCCCTAATGCCTTAAGGGAGTAAACTTTGGCAGACTTTGTAGGTTTACTGTGTCCCTAGTCAAAAAGTTGTGCTGTTTGGCATGCTGATGGGAGTACTATTGAATAAACATAATACAATATTTACACTCTAATTAAAAAAAAGGAAAAAAAAAGCCAAAAACACTGTTCAGAGAAAAAGGCTCTGATAAAAGGAACTGGTTTTGGTTTTTTTCGTAAGACCTTGTTTTGTTATATATTTTTTTTTTTTTTACTACTAGTATTGCATGGTAATAGGAATATAAACTTGTAAACTATTGGACTCAAAAGGTGAGACTTTCCATGTTTCACTGAGCGCTCTGTAAAATAGAGGCTTCTAAATATTTTCTTTGAATATGGAAGTTATATGCCAAATCCTAAATTCTGTGTGAACCATCATTATATAGACTACTTTTATTTTATAGACTACTTTCTTCCTCTATAGTGCCAATTTTTATATAGACTACTTTCTTCCTCTATAGTGCCAATTTTTGTATTGTTTTAAGCCTCTTCTTGATAATGTCTCAGTTTATTCTTTCTTGAGCTCTTGTTATAAAGAACTATGCTTATAGACCCACCTTAGGACTAAGAATAAGCATCATAAAGCTAAAACCTGCAAATTTCCATAACTTGCAAGCTTAAAGTACAGCTGTGAGAGGTATTTGAGCCTCTGTGAATGTTGATATGACCTTAGGTGAGGATTCATGGACTTATTTACAAGAACAGCTTACTTTAATCTTTGCATCATGGGGATGGAAGTGTCATGTGGTGAGGATTTGAAAGAGGTCTTGTATTTCCTGCAGTGGATCTTTGCTCTCCAGACTCCGAAGGAAAAACTCTTATTTTGTGCAGAAGATGCTGATTTATGTACCTGTATTGCTCTCTGAACACTAGACTAAGAAACAGGATGAAGCATCTCTCTGGCAGATACCACGTAGCTGTGGGTCTATGGCAGCCGCGGGGTCCATGCCCTTGGTGGGGTCCCAGGGCTGTGATTTGGGCCCTTCCGGGACTCCCACCTGCAGGTGGCAGCATC
Source organism: Hypocryptadius cinnamomeus (assembly GCA_013400635.1). NCBI lineage: Eukaryota > Metazoa > Chordata > Aves > Passeriformes > Zosteropidae > Hypocryptadius > Hypocryptadius cinnamomeus. The sequence continues at coordinate 5,228 of VYZP01052461.1, read as the reverse complement.
TTCCTGTTTTATGGGATGTGGAGCCTGTGCCCGGCGTCCCAGCGTCATTGGGAAACTGAAAATTAAAACCAAGAGCTTCCCACCCCCTTTTTAAGGTCAGCATTCTGCTTTTCTACGAGTAAATGTGAGGCAGGACTTTTCTGACATCTCTGTCAGACTCGCTTGTTCTTTGTCCATTTGCTTTGAACATGGCTTTTTCCTTTGGTTTTGGGTCAGTTTTTCTCCATGTGTTTGAATCCACCCTGTTGTCAGACTCCAAAGGCTAAGGTCTGTTTGAAGGTAGAAGCAGGGACTTGGAGAAGGGCTCACTGAAATGTCATACTGGCAACTTGGCAAGAAAGAGCAGTTAGTGTGTATTGAGAAAACTGTGCATCATTTCTACTCCTGTTCAAATACATGTAATGTTTTTGGACCTGCAAAAGCTCCAAGATAGCTGGAAACAAAACAAGTAATGTTTTGACTTTTAACAATGTCATTCTGATTTCCTTAGGATCTTCATTCTCTGAATTTAGACTGTTAGAAGACAGACATTGTTATCAACTTGAATAATAAATGTGTTGCATTAATATATGAATATTAATAAGAGCAATTAAATAAAAAGAGTCTTAAATTTGTTCCAGCAAGATAAAAAAGCCAACAGAGCAATAGTAAAACAGTGGGATAAATCAGGATAGTGAGAGAATTAGTTCTAGAAAACAGAGAGAGAGGACAGAGGATTAAAAAAAAAAATCTAACTACATTAACTACTAATAAAATTTGACTGCTTTTTCACTAAAATATCAAATTATGCAGCTTGTCCTGAGGAAGAGTACGTAACACTTGTGCCATTAGGACACAGTCTCATAAGGATCATCCTCTAGTAAAGACACAGGGCAATAGCTTCTGTAACCCATTCCTTAGTGTTTAAATTGAAGTCTGGAAGAGGACTGAATGTAGGCAATGGGCAGATACAGAGGGGGTGGAAAGATGCTCACATGACTACTCACAATAGGCCAAATCAACTAAGACAGGGATGGAAGCAGGTGTCCAATGTCTCTTGTATTGGCTTTCTGTGCCCAGGGTTTCCCTTTCGTGGAGGATTTACAGCTACACGATTAGAGCAGCCTTGCAGTGCATGAAGCACCTAGAGAGGTGTTCGATCTACTGTGTTTCTCTACTGGTGGTAGGTAAAGTTACTGTTCCAGAATGACACTGGCAGTATTGCTTTGGATAATACTGTGGCTTTATCTGCTGGCTGCTGCCCAGTAACTGCTGCTTATCTCGGCAGCAATATCAGATTGCTTCTTTAGGTTTGTCCATTGCACTGGAAAATGAGGCCCATGTGTGTTCTCTATGCCTCTATCAGGGTTTGTGTCCTACACACTAAATCTTTTCTCTAAAGGAATGTGAACAGTACCCTTTTATTGTACAAAGGGTCCATAATACTCTACAGCTTTTCTTCTGCAAGGTGAAACTAAGAAATGCCACAATTTTGGATGCTGATTCATCTTCCTTCATAGTAATATATGAGATGAAAATATATTGTTCATGCTATGAGGAAGTAGCAGTACATTTGTGACAATGACAGATTCAGCCAGCAAAATTCAAGTGCCATGCCTTCTAGGAAGCTGAGTGGAGTGCGACAAAACACTGGTTGTGCATAGAAGGCTTTTTTGTCTAATGCAATTCAGTCTAGGCTGTAACAGATTTGGAATTTGGCTTCAGACATGGACTGTAGAATCCTTTGGAGGGTGATTAAAATAGGAGCTCACTCATCATCCGTGTGTTTAAAGCCTCTTATTCTAACGTCTTCAAACACACTACAAAAATGTTTTGCTGTAGTCTTCATGTTCAATTACCATCATCTGGCCTGTTCCACACCTCTTGTGCATATAACTTTGATGTGAATTACTGGAATTATCCTGCACATGCATGCCTCCTTGTTAAAATATGTGGGTCAGTGCTGCTGTCTTCTCTGCTAAACAGCTCTGATTCTCATCTATATCAACTGCCCTTTCTAGAAATTGAAATAATACTCCTGACCAGTTTTAGTGTTATGCCTAGAATGAGGATGTGTCCTGCCACAAAGAATTGTCATGGAAGTTAACATGATACTATATACAGTTTCTGAGGGCCTATTTAATTCTGTGTTTGCAAGGCATTTTTCTTTTTCTGCATAGACTGGTTATTGGTATCTCTTCTAGAAGAGAAAATAAACTAAGAGGTACTCATTTCCCTCTTTGGTGGTGAGGTGAGTGTGAAGGTGCTTGACAAGATGAAAGTCTCCTGTTGTGTTAGTACAGCTGTAAAAAGCTGACTCCTCTAGGCACCTTGATGACTCCCTATTGAAAATGGAGCTGCAGACCTTGGTGTCCTCCTTGCAATTGGTGCTTCTGTTCACCACAAAGATGCCCAGTTGTGGGACTCCATGGGGTTAGCTACAGCTTGTCATGGTCTGATTCAGGCTAGAAAGCAGTAACAATACCACTGATTAATTCCTAGTTATCTTTAACAGGAAAAATCATTATTTGTCTACTAAAATTAGCAAATCTGCTAGGCTTATCTTCAATTTCTCTATCTTGACTCTTCAAAGATCGCAGTACCCTCCAGGAACAGCAACATGTATGCACGCAGATAATCCTTGAAGGATGAATGTAGTTATTAGCTGTGGTTATTTGAACATCACTGCTCATGTCTAGTTCCTATATACCACACATAGAATAGAGCAGAAGATGCAATGCTTTGGTGATCAAAAGACTAAAGGTTTGGGGAGAATAACACTTCAGTATCCTGCAGTCTTCCTTTCCCAGCCCTTTTCAATCCCCATCCGTAATTTTTTATCCACTCAGCATCAGTGTTTTATCACAAGGATGTAAAGTAGGAACTGCACCAGACTCCTTGAGGGAATCTAGTCCTTTGCTGCCCTGTGCCACTCTGTCATGTAATTCTACTAATGAAGTGATCAAATTCTGTCTTTCCCATCTTGCCAGCTTTAACTTTTCTGCATCTCTTTTAATGTCTAGGATTCACCTAAGCTTCTTTTGCTAATTAGGCATAGAAACATCTCTGTTCATGAAAACAAAGAATACACAAACCACATGTTTCAGTGTGAGAGTGCTCAATTTTGATAAGGTCTGTCTTCTTCAAAGTCAAGGGAAAGGGGACGTTAGCACATTATTTGGGACATACAAAGGGAAAATTAACACATTATTTGCTTCTGTGCTAATTATACTTCATTTTTTTTTAACATGGTGTGATACAATATTCAGTAATTTAATTTCTAAGTGCCATGTGAATTAATTCTGAAATATGACTTTTTGATAAAATACAGGTGAAGATGTGATTTATTTTATACTTAAGTATATACCATGACACTAATTTCTCTATCCAGCTACAGAACTGGTATAATGAAAATCTCCTTTGATCCCTCTCCAGTTTGGTGCAGAGGGCAGAATTTAGATGTGGTGACCCATTTCCTGTGAATTGTTTTCTTCCAGAAGGTCAAATCTCAAAATGATCTTAACTGGAGGGCTTTTCACCGGAAAATCCCAACTCAACAACAATACTGTGGGCCCATGATGGTTCCATCAGTGTTTGACAGGAAGCCATGTTTTGTTAATATGGAAACATTTATCTCTTGTACAATTTGGAGTGTAGTTACTATGAAACCTGTGCTGCAATATTTTGGGATAACTCCCAGGTTGTGACCCCTGGGAGTCGGAAGCTGGAATTGTGTTGGATTTTTTGTCAACAACTTTTCCTTAGATGACTTTGCTGAAATGTGAAGCGGAGCCAAGTTGGTACTTAATTAATTCTGCAGAGACTATTCTACTGTAGAATTCTTTTTTCCAGGTTGTATACAGTTATATGCCACATAAATATTAATTTGGAAGTGAGTCCAAAATGGTGCTAAACATATTTTTTGTTTGTTTTTTTCTGGCTTCTGTGATTAGTGAAGTTAACACAGGATCTCTTGGGCTTAGGTCCTTCAGATTTCTGATAGAGATTCAAAAATATTTTTCATACAATGCTTTCCCCAAGGTTCTCTTGTACCTGTGATGTTAGTCATGAAAGCTGAGGTTTTTCAAAAACCACAAAACTCCCTGAAACAGCTGCCCAAAATAAAAACAACTTCCAGATTTTTCAACCCCACTGGCCTTTCATGGAAAGCAGGAACTAGGAAGTGTTTCAGTAGATAATGGACTGTATTGCAGTCTGTGATATGTACATAGTGAATACCTACCTTGTTATTTTCCTATGGAGAGCTGTTGTGATTTCAAGAAGTTGATGCCTTACCTAAATGATAGGATCATATATTCAAGGCTGCACAAAAAAATAGTGAGCAGTGACAGGTGTCTTTATTTTTTCATTCAGCTGACTTTTCTACCATGATCAAAATTGCAATAAATTGAAATATTGCTGTTAAGTCAGAGCAGAGTCAAAAGAGAGTGTCACTTTGATTTTTCAGAGGCCTGCTTTTTTAACAACATTCTATGATGGTAAAAGTATTTGCAGGATCTAAATATTTGAACAACATTTCACCAAACAAAAGCAGGGGAAGTTACAGTAATAGTTTCTGCATTTTTCATTGCTGTTCTTTTTAGATTGAAAGAGCAGGTCACTTTATGGTGTAACGTGAAAGCAAGCACACTCTTTCCTCAATAATAAAATGGGGATAATACTGCAAAGGGCTTGTGGTGATTCCTCTTTTTAAAGTTCTACAGAAATGGTAGGAGTTATTAGCATCCCGTGTGATTACAGTGGCAGAATGATATGGTAGTTTGTCTGAATTGGTATTAAGTGGTACTGGAAGTCTCTCAAAAAACCTGTTCCTTCTGTTTTTTTCAGACATTAGAGATTTAGAACAGTTTGGATAAACATCTGGACTGAACTGAGCTCTGTCTTTTTTAAAGGTTACCTTAAAGGACAGATGAAGGAACCTTATATTGTGGTAGCCTTCTGTCTGAAGGATCTCCAAGTGCTACAGGAATCAATATGCAAACTATATATAGATTATAGCAGCTCTGTCAAGGTAGAGCACTGTTTGGCAAAGCAGTGAAACAAAACAAAATGTTATAAAAATCTAAATGGGAAAGCACAGTGTTAAAATACTAGAAGAATGTAGTCAGAGAGAAAGTAATAATCAGGTGGGTCCTGGCAGGAGATTGGGAGGTGTAGCTTCTTTTCCCACACGATGTACCATGAGAATTGGGGTCTGAACTCAGAGGCTCAGAAATGCCTTTATGGCT
>VYZP01052460.1:66189-107982 GCA_013400635.1 Hypocryptadius cinnamomeus | reverse complement strand
TTTTTGTCTATTCAGCATTAAGCAACTAGTTGACCATATACTAGCCATTATGTTATATAAAAAGTTATTTATATCGGGTTTTATAGGTATAAAAGTTATTGTTCAGGTTCTATAGGTATAAAAAAACTATGATTCAGGTTATCTAGATATCAGGTTATATAGATACATAAAAAGTGATGATTTAGGTTATATTGATATCAGGTTATATAGATACATCTGGTTATACTGATGTCTTATAACTGAAGCTATTTCAGCACCTTGTAACTTTGATCTAAATTATATAGGCATCAATTAACTCCCAGGCAAAATCATCCATCATCTCCTATTATTACAAAATCACTTTTAAAAGCAAGGGTTGGGGGGGTTACTTTTCAGGATAGCATATCCTGCTATTTCTACCCCCCTAACTTGTGTTGAAACGACAAGAACTATGAGGTGGCTGAGCAGGGGAGGAGGAAGATGCTGGGAGGGAGCAGCATAGCTGGGCCATTGTCAGAAAGAAGGCTGTGGTGGAAATTAGCCTTAGAAGAGCATCCATTCTGTTATTAAGAACTTCCTTGCTCTGGTCTTTCCCCCTTCTCCTCTGCCACTTTGCATATTCCATTTTACATGTTTAAATAAAAAAGTCAATGTAAATGTCTTTTGAATTGACACTATCACAAGACATGGAGGTCCCTATGAATAAGTTACTGCACTCTGACATTTGGAAGTCATCAAATGAGACAGTATAATGTCAGCTTGATATTTTTCACTCTATGAAAATATCAGCTTCATGTCAAAGATCTAAATTCCATCTTAATGTAATAAATTTTCGTGTATTCACAGACAACTGAAAATGCTAAATATTTAAATTTGAAATGAACATCTACAGTTACGATCTGGCCTTCATATTGCATTATTATGAAATTGAAAGTCAAGATCTTATTTCCCCTCTTTCTTAATTTCTTCAGGCATTGAAGTGTTTGATAGAATTTTAGCCACATTCTCTAAATGGATACTTCCCCATCAACATGTGGCAAATAAAGTTAAAAAAGAAAAGTTTTGCTTCTTAGTCAGCCTATATTAAACCAGCTCCAACATCCTGTCACGGAACAACTGTGACACCAGTATCTTCCACTTTGCCTGACAAGGCAAACAGAATGCAACTTTTCATACATAGGTTAGATTAATCTTCCCAGGGTTATTTGCAAAACCAGTATCCTTTACCTTCCACTCACTATAATTACAGCCTCAACTGGGTGTTAGCACAGCTGCAACTCCTCAGGGGTGAGATTGCCTTTAGCACTGTCTCTTATTCCTCTACAATCCATCCTCTCACAAGAATAGACAGACATTTGGAAAAAAGTAAATTTGGAACATCCATCTGTATCTTTTTACCGTTAATTCCATGCCAGCCCCCTTGCCACCTCCTGGATCGTAACTGCAGGTGGTGCTAAAAGCACTTCCTCCAGAAGGCATTAAAGGACACTAGGAAGTCTAGAGGTCACTGCAGTTGCCCATTTAGGGTTCACAAGACCAACACTAATGAGGAACCCATAACCACAGCAAAGGTGACAGCTGACCAGTGCAACACCTACCTCTGCCTTTTGGCACTGCTGCAGGACAGCTGCAGTGCCCATATTTTCTGATACAGCAGTGCTGCCAGCTCTAATGCAGCCGGGATGGCATAGCCAGAACTGTCCTTACCTGAGCTAAATAGCACTGCTTTCTCAGAGACCTGAAAAAGAAGCTACCATTTCTCTAATAACAACTGTAAGTGCTATTGCAGTGGTAGAAGTCTTACCCAAAGTGCCTTGTACAAAAATGGCAGAGAGAAACCAACAGAAACCTGTAAAAATCTCTCCAAATAAACTAAGGCAAAAGCTTGAAGAAAACAGGAAGAGAAGCAATCCCAGTAAGTGTGAAAATACATGATAAAACATGGAAGTATTTTTCTCCTAGTATTCTTAAGTACGGCTAGTGGAAAAGTTTTCCTTTTTTTTCCCTGTGGTTTTTTTACAGTTGAAATGAACCCATTTAACAAAAAATTTACATTGCAAATTAAAGCTGCCAAAAATTGCATCGTTTGCTGTAAGGTTAAATTCAGCATTTTCATGAGGTTTTGCTTTTCAGTTCTTGAAAATGAGGCAACAAATTCTCATTGATATATAAAAAAATACTTAATTTGAGGGAAAAACAAAGCAGAGGAAAAACCTTTCCTATTACTTTTCCTTGTAAGTATTTTAGAAACAAGTTTTTCAAGGATTTGTGATCTAGCAGTGCTTTTTAAAGGCACTTGCATTTATCCTCCATGCATCAAACTGCTCTCAGTCAATTCCCTGAGACACTTAATCTTTTGGCAGATGGAAACTCATTTTGAAAGTGTACTAATGATCAATTAAAGCATTAGCTATCTCTGCAGACGGGAGGTTTATGGGGTCATAGTCTTCAGAAGCTGGAGGCAAGAACAGCAGCATGTTAGCAAAATAGCTAAAACTTTCTGTAGTTACCACAAAATTAGCAAAACATTGGAAAACAAAAAACATGACTGTCTTTTTTTTTTCCCATAATATGTAGAAAATAAATGTGATGGTTTCTATTTTATGAGGCCATGGTCCAAACTGAACATCAGCAAAAGAAATAATCTAATATTTTAAATTTTCTTAATGAAGCCTAGTAACTATCCTGATACTTCCAATAAATTTACATAATCCTTTGAAAACTGGATTCATTCTGACTCCAGTCAGAAGTATGTACCCACACTGCAGATAGGCAGACCCATATTGTGGGGAGCTGCCTTCAGAATCCATGGCTCCCTGGTAATAAAGTGTCATTTCACACATGGCCAAGGCCCCATGGTAAGGTCTGGAGTCCAGTACTCTGCCCAGAAGTTTCTATGCAATGTGATGTACAAGTAGTAAGACCAAATAGATGTAACTGTCACATTCATAGAAGAATATAAAATTCTTCCCTTAGGAGTTTGACAAGCCATTTTTTCTTGAAGGAGAAGCACGTAAAAGTGATTAGCCATCTAATGCAAACTAAGATGGTTACTTTTTATGACCTGACATGTCTAATATGACCATAGATTCCATTGATGAGAGAATCAATACTTACTTGATTCGCTGCATAATGATCTTTGCATGCAATTTACCTTGTACAAAGGTAGAATGATAAACAGAATACATTTTCTTTCAGTGAGAGTAAAACTGCATGAAGTTGCCTACTAAAAATTTGTAAAAAGCTAGCAATCCTGTGCATTTTTTAAAATAATATATGTAAAGATACTTGTGGGTAGGGAAGGATATGATACTGAAGAGATAAGCACATCTGGCATTGAGAAGTGTATTCTGTCCTTAAAAGGATCAGCTTCCACATCAAGTACATTGGCTTGTGAAACCTTACTACATGGATTCTCCTCCAGGTGTAAGCAGAGGAGACAGAGAATTAGCGTGCCATATCATTTAGTAAGTGCTGGGAACAGATGTCTTTCTAAAAAAATGATAGCTCTGAAAGAGGCATTTCTACCCTCTATAAAAAACAAACTTTAGTAGAAGCCCAAATATTAGGAAGTGCTTCTTAGTCTGGCAGTTCATTTTTAGCTGCTGAGCTACAGCAATGTATCTGCCTTCATCTCTTGCAATTTGGCACATTAGCTCCTCTTCCCCCACACTTTGATACAAGAGTGGAACAAACACAATGGGAGTGTGTAAGATGACAGACTATTTATGACTATTTTCAGAGCACTGAGAGGTCCTTTGTCACTCTCACACCTTTTGAAAGCAGAACAGTATTCATTAGTGCATTTGAGACTTCAAATTTACAGAGCACATTAAAGTCCTGATGGTAAATAAATTATGTAAACACTAGACAAAATTTCACACTAAACTAGCATGCCTCTTTCACCTGATAATTCAAAAGTGGTAATCCAGAACACTTTGCTTTGGCAGTAGAAAGTAGCAATAATCAAGAATGGACACAACTATCTCAAAGCAACACAGTCTCTTTCTTTTACAGCAAAGCAGGGCAGAAATTTTAAGGCTTAGCTGAAAAATTCTTAGAGGGATTGAAGCTAGGACCATGAGCATAGTATGAAAGGAAGGAGCAAAGGTGTTTCTAGGGGGCAGGGAAAAAAAATAAATAAGTGAAGAGTAATAGAAGAGCTACAGCTCCCCCTTCCTAACTGCCTCCAAGGGCAAAATGTAGGATGACTCAAGAGAGTCAGAAACTCCAGGCATCCCAGAAATATCAGCCTCTGAATTACTCCCCAGTTACAGAGCACTCATGTTGGCCAGATACTAACAGGACAAACTGCAGAAGAGCAGAGAGCTGGTCCCTCATGACTGAGCAGGGAGGGTGTTGGAGGCAGAGCAGGCAGTCTGGTGCCCCTGGAGAGCGGCAGCAGTGCCAGGTACCCCAGTGCAGGGCAGCCACTGCAGCCTGAAGCGACACAACCGCAAGCAGCCAAAACCCGTACCTGAATGCTCCAGGAAATCAAGGTCAGAACCACTCCTGACTGCATGTGATTACAGCTGGGAATGTTATGCTGGAGTCCTTTTCCACCAGTCCCAGAGAGTGCAGTTTCTGGGCACTGCAACATCCTTAAGGACATATCTTCAGGGCAGGCCAGGAGGGCACCCCTGACTTGTTTCATCTGCAAGAGTCAAACACAATAGGTCAAGCAGGGCTTTGATACAGTAAAGCAGAACACAGGTGAACTTTAGATATCTAAATACAGAACTAATTATAGAAGCAGCCTTTCCTTAGTGAGTGTCTGCATTTTCCCTTTGGAATGTACACAAGGTTAACCTTAGTTTGAGATGGGTTCCAAAATTGTTTCAGCCTGACCATGATTGGGAACCTGATGTCACTGCAGAATTCCCTGAAAGGACTTGATCAGGATACTTCTTCACTTTCTTGGGCTCCATGAACTCTCCATACCTTCCTATACTTACAATGGATATAAATGTATTTATTTATGCATATATGCACATTTCTTTTAATATAGCCTGAACAATAGTTTTTTAGTTAAAGCATCCTTCCTAAGGATTAAAAAAAAAAAAAGCGCAATTTAAATCACCATTTTTCAAATTTACATTGAAATTATAATTTTAATTCTAACATCTATGCATCAAGAAACCTAGGCCTAAAGAAGAAAACTCCATTTACTTTCTTAAGTCTTACTGCTTGTAGAAATTAATTATTTTCATTTAGTTTTCTAGGAATTTTTTTTTTAATTTATTTGCACTCCTCTCAATTTAGCCAGACTCAGGATGAATATATTTTTTGTCATATGCTCTTATTCTGAGAACTGCTGTTTCAGTTAGCAAACACTTGAATTTAGTCCTTGGGTTTTGGTTTTGTATTCACCTGAAAAATGAGCAAGAATATATTCAAAGATGTGACAATAGTTAAGTTGTAGTAATATACAATAATATATAGCAAAAATATCAAATATATACTCTATAGCAAGATTTTAGTTGTAACAGACTAGAATCTCATATGACACACGTAAAAGCTCATTTTAATAATTCTTACAGCTAAAAGCATGATCACCAAATACCAAAGTTAAGAAAAGTATATTTATTTGATTCTCCTTTTAGTTTGATGACAAAGTAGTACATTTCATTAACAGTAGCACAGAAAAGAACAATTTTGAATCTGTGGTAGATGGAAGGTAACAGGAGATAGTAAACACATGAAGTGGCTTGTGACTGTTTCCCCAAATTTAGCAGCGATTACAATTTCCACACTCTCAACGTCACACTGCTGAAATCAACAAAGTAAACTCCTGCTTTTGGAGCTTCTGAGTGGTGTAGTCTTTCCGTATTTAGTTCTGAAAAATACAGAATCTTCGGTGTAGCAAGTTGCAAAATACATAAACTAACAACTACCAAAATAATCCCAAAGGAAAACAACCCACCATCCCAAAGAGTACTCCTCAAACAATACTCAAGAGTACTGTTAGAACAGAGCAATTCCTTCATGAGTCACTTCCTTCATTTGCTTCATACAAACTCTGTTTTCATTTATCTTATCCATATATTGCCTATTCAGATGGAATTTTTATCTTCCCTGTTTATCATTTATATATATATATATATCTGTATCACTGAAAAGGTGAAAAAGGAATGAGCGAAGTGCATATGGGTAAGAGCACGGTTTTCCTCTTAGGATTCTGGATAATATTTATTCCTACCATGCACAACAGTTGTCTCTGAAGTGGGAACTAGTTGTGATCATTAGAATTCCAAAGTAGGAAAGCTTCCCTGACTAATTTTTCCCTAAATGGGAAGTGACTTTCCTGAAACATTAAGAGAGGCTATCAAAAGAAAAAAGGAACGGAAAGGAAAGGAAAGGTTCCAATGTCAGTTAAATATAGGCCACTTTCAGAAAATGAAATGTACTGCTACTTTCCCGTTAAGGTTGGGGAGTTTCAAGAAGGCAGATTCCCCCATTTGAGAAGGTACAATGTGCTATTCTCTTACTCCTTTCCATTCCCAGGTGTTTTGAACAGCACCTGAAACTTACTGAGTTGTGCAGACTTAAAGCTATTACAGTGGCAGACTTAAAAAAGTTAGTTTCCCTTGCTAAGCAGAAATAATCAAATCTTTACGTCATGCATCTCCCTTAGAAAACACTCCAATCAACCTCCTCCCTTGGCATTTTTGACACCCTTTTAGCCCAGTTATGTACACACCTGCAATACACCTCACTATACTCACATGTGAGGCTGTGTAGTCACACCCCCTTGTGCAATTCCTTATTATATAAAAAACCATGCTGTAATAAATATCATTAATGCAGCCAGGATGCCAAATGCAGATGCACTGCAGGAGGTTCTTCAAATAAGGCTTAGCTCTGTCCTGAATTCATTACATGACACACAATACGGACAGGAAAACACTGTGATAATGTATTTTCTTATATCAGAAAACCACCTTTTAAATATTCAAATAAATAGCCATTAAATATCAATTTTGTCGTTTTACAAATGCTGTTCTAAAAGTGATACTCGTTTCCTGCTTCTAACAGGTGTTCTTCAGTTCAAAGAAAAATTGCAGATTAAGGCATGAGGATATTCTCCTTTTGTACGTAACATACTTTAAAATACTCATACCACACTACACCTCCTTTAACTGATTAACTGAAGTTTTCTGAGGAAGTATGTATTTGAATAGGTAAAATGTCCATGTGAAAACAAATACATGGTTTTATTATGAAAATAAAACATGTAATTTGAAAGAGTCCAGATCTTTTACCATTTATTCATCATGGAGGTATCCAAATACTTTAAGTATGTGAAATAATTTATGAAATTTCCAGTTTTCAATAATCAAGTAATACTCAAAACTCCAGTCAGAATCAGAATTGCAATGTATTTAGAGCAGCACTGAAGTCATGAAATGAAAAGAAGGCAAGCTTATGCAGAATCTGAGACAAAGTAAGAAAGGCTTCCCAGTTCTTAAGAAAATTAAGATACATGTTTTTGCCACTGTAACTTTATTATTCCATTTGAAACACCACAAAGCATTGGTGTACTCAAGGAGAGATTTCCCTGTCCTCCCTTCCCAGCCCCAAAGAAGAGCGGTGATGATGAAAGCAGTGACAGCTGCAGCGATATCTCAAGTCCTGATATTCACACGTCCATTGTCTGGAAGCAAAGTGGTTACTTTTCAAGTACACACCACAGGAGCAGTTAGGAAGTCCAGCGCCACCAGGCCACCTTCACTCTGTCCCAGACGGCCGAGAGCGAGTCCAGCGCAGGGCGCACGTCGAGGATGGTGAACTGGTAGTTCTTGTCCACCGCTCCGCCGTCGTAGTAATCGATAACGTAGCGCACCTCCTTCCCACAGCGGTCAACGATCCAGTCGTGCCGATCAAAGGGCAGCTCGTACCTGGAGAGCACAGGGACAGCCCATGGAGGTATTTTAATGGATATGATGAACCTGGGAGTCCAATTCAAGATCTATTTGTCCGTAAGATCCCACTAACACTTCTATCTTGTGGCAATTCCAACTTGCAATACCAGTTCTGAAACATCTTTAAATTAATTCCACACCATGTTTTCAGACACATTTCTCCAGCCTCCCATCTCACTGAAAGACCTTTTTCCCTGCCCACGTACCCCATCCATGAACGTATTCTGGCTCTTGGCGAGTACTCCTTTGCTTTGCCTCCAAACCGCATCAGTGATGGCCCACATGGACATTCCCTGTGCACACAATGAAAAAGGAAAAGAGTTTTCACCTGTTAACACAGTCTTACTTTCAGTGATTAAACCACTATGGTAATTTGTTTTAGCAACAGAGAAACCTAGTAGAAGAAAGCAACAGTAAAAAATTAATTACAAGTGATATAACCCAACTTCTTTTCCTTTTTTTAAAGCTTTGAAAAGTCACCCAGTTTCTGTCAGCATTTACTGCTGGTATGATAAAAGTATCCCTGATATGCTCCACACCATTGTTGTAATTTGTCAACAAAGCAGTTCTCTGCAAATCTAATCCACAGATTTAATAGATTAAAGAGTAGAAAACCATAATCCAAACTACTGTGTAAAAACGATCATGGAATTTCAGAGAAAAATTAATAATACCGAATGCTTAACTAGTCTGTGTCTTGTAGGAACAGGGACTATGCTGATCTAAAAAGTGACAGTCTGCTTTACACCAGTCATGCTAATTTACAACTCATATCTTTGTCATAACAAATATTCCATATGCAACATTTCACAGGTACATACATAGCATGTAGAGCTTCCCACTTCAAAATCTCCTTCCAAGCTTGCTCATTATTTTGATTATGAATCTTAATAATGTTGGTCATGTCTTCACTTGTTATGTCATCATCTTTCCACCTCCACCTAAAAAATAAGAACTTGGAAACAGTTTATAAACATTACAGCATAACTACTCTACCTTCCTAGCTTTATCTGATCAACCTTTGAATCAAGATTTAAGGTTGTATGCAAGACACAAGACAAGTATGCAAACTTCTGGCTTAAGCATCTTGAGAACCACTTCATTTTCTGTGCAGAAGTGTGGTTATCCAACTTATCATCACAGAGATCCAAAATTCTACACAGCTAAATTAAGAGCTTAACTGGATCAGAAAGTTATCAGAGTGTGCAAACATCACCACATCCACAGTATTCATAAAAAATGCTTAGGAAAAATCCCACTTGCATTCCTAATGCACAGAAGTCCTGTATTCAATACATTTTGCAAACATGTAGAAATACTTTCCATCTCTCTTGACACTGCATGTGTGCTTCCTTCTCAACTGGCATAACATTAACACATTTCAGTGTTTACAGGAGCCAAACTTGTATGTTCCATACAGGCTGCTCATGTCATATTGTGTTACGAACCACATCGACACGTAGAAAAAAAATTACTATTGCTCCAAAAGCAAACTACCTGTAAAGTTCACCTGTTAGAGAATGACAAACAAACCATTACAAAAGAACAAGGAAACATCATCGCAGGAGGATTTTTAGTCTTGCCTACGCTAAATTTTTGTAAATACCAAAAATATCTACTTGCAAATTTCCCCAGTTGTAGCAATTCTGCAAAGTTAGGTGTTCTCACATAGAACTTCTAATGTCATTTTTCAGCATTAGCATGAAATCAGCTGGCAATCATGCAGTTGGCATGACTGCAATCATGCAAACTTTGTCTACACCTGTTTAAGAAAATCTTCTGAGCCAACAGCAGTTGCTTGACATTTTTTACCATCCTCCTGATCACTAGAAGACACATGGCCTTTGAGACCAACTCACCCTTTAAAATATAAAGAGGTTTATAAGATTAGTACTTTTTTTAAAGGGCTACTTTATTATTTACTGGTTAAAATCCACAAATTCTCTCTCTCTCAAAAAAAAAAAAGAAAAAAAAGAACAACAACTAATGATACTAGTTCATGAATTCGAGGCTCACAGACACATCTGATAATTCACAGTGTATTTACCCTTTTCTTAGCATAGCATTCCAGAACATTTGCTCTGAAGGATAGACCCATTTCTTGTCAGAGTGTGCTCTAGGAATGGAAGATTCTTCTCTAACAGTTGACAATGGAAATGGTTGACCTGGAGATGGCTGCTGATTGGGAGGAGGCATCTAGAGAACAAGGAGAACCAACAACAAACTAGAGTATTAGCATTTTGATAAGTTACAGTGTTTGAGAAAAATCAAAGCATGATCAATCATCTACAAAGATCAAGAAGTTCTGCCTTTACTTAATTCCAGCAAAATTATCTTTTTTTGCAGCAGAACTCTTTGTACAAGTTTGTCATCAGGAGACTACACGAAAGCCTCCTGCCTAAACTTCAATTTTCAAAAGAGCAATGCTTTTTTGTAAATCAGAGGAAATCTTGGAGACGCTAATCAGAACTCAACCACACTGCTATCACACAGAAACTAAAATCCAACAATGTATCATAAAAAACATTTATGTGAGTAGTAATTAGACAGCAAAATATATTTAAAAACAGGAAAATCACCAGAAATATAAATTTTAATACAGTGTTAAATAAGATGCGACTTGTTTTTAAATAAAAAATTGCACAAAAAAGAGAAAAAGCAGTCTTAAAAATAAAACAAATAATGTTATTTCCCAAAGTTTCCAGCTTACATAGTAACACTATTTACATTTTTGGGTATAATACTTCAGAAGAAACAAGACTAAAGAAAACATGTGAAGTAAGCAAAAGTTACCATATTGCTGGGATCTATGTCATCTTTCATTTGAGCTGCACCAGATTTCACAGGACATGCTACAAACTCATAAGCTCTTTCCTGATGTGCAGGAACATCATCTGTGTTCTCAGTTCTATGATCAGCAGTCTTCATGTGCATTGGACAACCTTAAACACAACAGTAGTATACATTGTGCTACAAGATGAAAACTCTAATACATGAAATGGAAAAGTTCATTGAAGGCTCATGTAAATGCAAATGGGTATTCCACTATTTCTTCTGAGCTTTTCAACAGTTTTGACTGCTCTCTTTCCTGCATTTCAGGACCCAAAATCTTGATAAGATCTGAGTTTCCTGTGTAGTCTGTCAATGCTCATTTCCCATCCCCCATCCCAATACTGAACTGTTTATACTTAAGATTTCCTCAAGGAAGCTGACCCAGTGCGTTGACTGAGGCAACAGAAGAGCTGGTGTCCTCCTCCAGGCATCCTTCTCGTTCCACCCTTCTGCAGCCCTTTTCCAGATGCAAGATGCATGGTTTTTAGAGACAACCCGTCACCATCTCTGTAGGGCCCCCTGACCCTCTGTGGCTGTACCACACCATGGAACAGATTTGTAGGGCCCCTGGGAAACAGGACAACTAGAAGTGACCCACCAGTTCTACAGTAAGCACCTCCTGTCTCTACAAACAAAGCAGCTTGCACAGTGTTCTGGTGAACAAGTGACTCCTCCTAAGGAAAATTTACTTGAGAATGACTTTTGCAAAAACCCCAAGTTTATTTGAAGAATTTCTCCCTCCCCACCTCCCAAGATTTTTCAGTCTTGTTTCCACGTAGAGTTTAGCTCATTTAGGTTTCAAGAATGATTACCGCTCATTTTTTCTTGATGCATAGGACATTCTGAAGGTGGAGACGCCGTCTGGTACTGCCTGGATGCATTTGGTGACTGCTCTGTGGCAGCCGGGGAGGATGCGGACAAACCCATGGCCTGTGCACACCGGGCCTTTTAAGAACAAATTTCTAAAGAAAAAGACACCAAACATTCGTAACACAAAACTACACTGGCTATTTATTAAGGTGAACGCCAAGTGCAGGTGCAGTGCTGTACCACAAATTTAAAAATTAACTGAAAAATCGACTTAAGTGACAAGCTTCCAGCCCAAACAAAAACCCAAGCCTCTAGCAGGGCTGCCCCGAGCTCCTGCCCAGGCGCTCCTCACGGTCCCCGTCGGGGCTGTGCCCGCACGCCGTGAAGGACAGCGGCTCCCGCCGGCCCGGCCCGGCCCCCACCCAGCGCTCGGCTGCCCAGCCCCGCAGCCCGCGGGGGCGCAGGGCAGGGGACAAGAGCCGGGTGTACACTTGCCAGCGACAGCGAGGTGTGCGAACCGAGGCTCGCGGGAGGCCCCGGGCAGCTGCGCTAGCGGGAGCTAGATGTGCTCGTACCTCGTGCTGTGGGCTTGTTTGTGAAATCATTGCCCCTTACAACCGCAAATAACTGCTAAAGTATAGAAGGAACCCACCATGTACTAGCAGCACGCACCGATACCATCAAGGTGTATTCTTTTCAGTACTAAACTTGTGGAGGTAGCAAAGTTATTTAAGATTATTTTTAAACATCAACTAGCCAAGAAAAGTATCACAGCTCTTTTAAGATTTCCTAAGAATACTGCCTTATTTCCAAGGCAGAAGATGCATTTTACCTGTATGTGGGAAGTACCGTGCATAGCACACAGAAGATGGAGCTCACCGTGCATCAATACTACCTTCATCGCATCCCCTTTCGACCAACAAGTGCTAAGACCTGGCTGTAACAGTAGGTACAAACCCCACAGGACTATTTCAATGTTCATCTCACCACGTGGACTCTAAAGAGGCTGTCAAGTGCAAAAAGCAGGTGGGGAGCCGAGAAACATTAATTATAAATGTACAACAACTAGAACTGATTTTAAAAATAACCATAGGTTTTTCCCAAATATTCTATTTCATTGTAACAATTAAAAAGAACTGAAGGAGAAAGGAATTTAATCTTCAAGTGACATAGTTATTACAGTACCTTGGGATGAAGAAAATCCAAATTCTTATGTGGAAGAAAGGCGTACATACATACAGAAATGAGTGATTCTCTCCCATTTCTTTCAAAAAAGACAAATTCTAAACCACACTGAAATAGTTCTAAGCAGCAGTATTTCAAAATATATAACTACCGGAATTTAAATAATAACTACCTGAATTGTAAAAGCTTTTATATATTCCTCTCAAGAGTGTTTTTAAGATAACTTTTACATGCCATCTTTGAAAACAGGATCTTTCTTATTAACAAGGACATTGCCATTCAGTGTGAACATGAAATAAAAATGCAAGTATAAAGCAATACCAAATATTCATCCTTTCAGTAATTTTTGCCCTTTTATAGTCTTGATTACTTAAGAGGAAATTATTTTCTACTCCTTCTGCATGCAGGAATTATTAGCACAGCATATTGAGAACCTTAAGATAGAAATTTAGCATTATGTCAGTAACTGAATCTCTACTATATGCCCTGAAAAACATTCTGATTGCCTCCATTATTTCCCAGTTTAGGTACATTTGGCTTTATTGCAGTATCCAAGACTACACTCACAGTAACAGCTGTGTAAGCAGCACTAAACAATCATTTTAACTCTTCACTTTCTACAAGTACAGAACCACAGAACAGTTTGGGTTAGAAGGGACCTTAAAAATCCTCTCGTTCTAACCCCTGTGCCATAGGCAGGGACATCTTCCCCATGAAAGGAATGAGAAGGAGGTGTCTTCACAAACAAACTGTGGGCCTGATGGTAAATATGGCCAGATAGAGAGGTGGAAAAAGCAATGGGAACCATAAATTCCATAGGAATTCCACTAATTGACACAGTCTGCTACTCACTCAAGACTGCTAAATCTCTGGATTTAGAGGAAAAGAATGGAGACACAAGGAAAAAGAAAAAACAGGGTGGGGGTTATTAGGTGTTTCAGGGAGTCTGTACCTCTGAAGTACCTCAGCCAATAGGGAAAGAGAGAGGAAAAATGTGGCTGGGAAATTAGGATAAAAAGGAACTGTGTCCCCTAAAAATTCTGAGACCCCATGGGGAATGCCCCATGACCTCTCCTTTGATTTGAATAAAGTTACAGGACTCCTCTGTCTCCTTTTTGGACATAAACCTCTGGTGTTTGTGGATTAATTTTCCTGACACCTACACCAGGTAGCTCAACACCTCATCCAACCTGGCCTTGAACAGGGGCATCCACAGCCCCACTGGGCAGCCTGTTCCAGTGTCTCACCACTCTCACAGGGAAGAATTTCTTCATAACATCCAATCTAAACCTGCCCTCTTTCAGTTTAAAGCCATTCCCCCGTGTCCTATCACTACATGCCTCTGTAAAAGGGCCCTCTCCAGCTCTCTTGTAGCTCCTTTACATAATGGAAGGGGCTCTGGAGTGTCCACAGAGCCTTCTCTTCTCCAGGCTGAAGAGCCACAAGTCACCCATCCTGTCTTCATTTAACGACACTGTTTAATAAGATCCTCCCACAGAGCAACTGAAATCTCTGCTTCTCAATATTTCAAGTCAGTGGCAGAAGGACTCTATGGTAAAACAGATTTTCTCTCTCTGATGTTCTCAAATGGAAAATTGCTTCTACTCCTTCCTCTCCAGGTACATAATGCTGTAGATGTCAGTAAGCCATCTCCCTGCTTCCACCATCACTCTCCACCAGAAGCAACAACTGCACTATTAGTCATTTTATAGATAATAGTTTTCACCCTCTGTAAGATGAGCCAAGTAGCAAATTTTTTTTTCACTCAATGTAAAAGCTTCTTTACAAAGAACACCAAGGTCCCAATCTCAATGAAGCAGAGTCTACCTATAGGTATATTGCACTGTGAACTCCAGAAAAGCAGAGCAAAAGAGGACACCACAGCACCCCACCTTCTAAAATATGACAGATATCCATTGCAAAGATTGAATTTTTTTTTTTTAATCTTAGTGCAAAATTATCACATCAATATGAGGAGAGAAACCAAAGTTTTCAGCAAGAATACAAAGAGTAATAAAAAAAATTGGGGAGAAAATGAAAAGCACCTGTGCATTCAAATATGACAAAGAAGTGGATATCAAAAATACTTCCTATATCCTGCATCTTAGGGAGAGAGATAATGTTTCTCACACGTTAAGCAAGATTTGTTGAATGCATGAGTTTAAGAATGGCTAACTGAAAGGCATCCCTTGTTCCCAGCCATGCTCAGTCCTTCCTTCCCACTATTCAGTGTTAAAAGCTGCCTAGTGCCAATACAAAAGCCTCCTACCAAGCCCCATTTTCCTTCCTCAAGCAGTTGGAAATCTGACCTATATAGCATCTGACCCCGAAGAACATCTGTTCCCAGAAACTCCCACTCACTTTCTAACAGACCCATTAGTTAATGAGTAGTTTACTACACTAGCAGTGTAAAATTAGTACCTTAAGTATATAATTTACAAATGCAACTAAATACCCTTCAAAAAATGAAAGGAAAAAAAGTAAAGACACTGGACTGCTTTGTGTTTTCTTCTAGCAATTTAACCACTGCATAACACAAGAAAACCAAAAGAAACATGTGCTTAGAAGCCTGTGGTTAAGATATAAAACAGCAACAATCTCTAGGGATGCTCAAAGAAACCTGTGGGCTTTACCACACAATTCATGCTTCCATGCACATATAGAACCTAGCAAACGCCATACTGAGGAACTTAATTGCCCATCTCAGTATTCAGTAGGGGACTGTGTAGTGCATCATATTTATAACATGCTGACAACAGCAGCTCTTTATCCCCAGAGCCTTCAGAAAACTGTCCAGTCTATGCCCTGACACACACACTGTTGCAAGACAACACAATTGAATTATACTATCCAATCGAAAAGTTCTTCCCCAATACACAAATTTACATAATATACAATTCCCCAATATACAAGTTTATAGTTTAAGTTACGTTCCTGGCCCCAGTGATGTCCTACATAGAATTTCAGCATTCAAAATTCCAGCCACCTGAGCAACAGTGAGGCTTAGACCTCATACACCCATCTTCACCTTCTTTAAAATAAATAAGATACAACATGAAATCTCAAGATACCATAAAAGCCAGTTGTTTCAGAATTTAACCCCCCCAAAACTTTCTTTCATGATGTACCCATTATAGGTACATAAGGTCTTACCATATTAAGAAAGAAAAATTCACAAAATAAGAAACTGTGTTCCTTTCCTTTATTATGATGTACCAATACCTTGCATACAACATGCAATTTATTGCTTATTGACATTATTGCATATATCAAAGGGAAAAAAAAAATCAGCCAATATAATTTTATGCAAGCTCCTAAACTGTTCAAACAAAATACAGAAATGCTTTACAATATCACTGAAATGCTAACAAATAATTTAGATTCTTTCTTGTAATAGAAAGTAAATTTAAACCCATAATACTTAATAATTCACTTTGCTATGAAGGATTACTTTTATCACCAATCTTCAGAATTGTTATATTGCATGTTTAAGTTCTCGTGCCATGATAAGGATTGCTACTCCATTCAGGTCACAGTACTAGCTGAATTCAATAATGTGATCCTAACATTTTGTGACAGTATTAGAATTTACTGCAAACCAGATTGTCAAGATTTACCAGAAATCAGTCTAGCATAATCTACAGTTTTTATCCGTTCTCTGCACATAAGTTAGATAAACTCATCAAGTTTCTTCTTAGATAGATTATATAAACATTTTCGAATAACAGGCTCCATTACTTATGCCTAACTTGTAACTCATTTGTTCCAAACAGGTTTTCTAATCTGATTTTACAATCAGCTAGCTGTGCTTATTCTACATAAATAGCTATCTGTCAATAATGAAGAAAACACTGTTTGGTAAATGCGTGCTAGAAACGAATCCAGGACATTTGGATGTGTGCATATTAAGTGTGCAAATTATATAGCCGAGCTCATGATTAGCCCTTTTCCTCCCTTCCCCCTATGATTTGATGTTTCTTGTGAAACCAGAATAGGATTACTATAAACAAAACCACATTGCATTCAAAATTTTGTATTCTGTATTACAGCTTAGTCTTCATATTTAAATGCTGCTTTCAAACCTAGCAAATTTTTAAAAATACCAAAATTTAAAAACTTAGAAGACAATTTACATGCAACATGTTCCATTTGGGTGCAGATTCTCACATACTTAAATATTTATAGGCTCATAAAAGCATGTCCTGTCCACAAGACAAGTACAATGTTTGACATCCCACACACAGATTAAAAATAAAGATACAATACAGAATATTTTATTTGCTTTTATATTTTCAATTTCAGTAAGTAGGAAGTTATAAATAGCACACTGAATCATTATGTGGTTGATACCAAGCCATGCTGATCTCTTCATACTTCACTCTCTTACAGACACTTCTTTTACTTACAACTAGGTTAAAAATGTATATACTTCGTATTAAACAGATGCCCTCTCAGTGCAGGACATCACACAATGAAACTGTTCTCGGAAGAAATTTTGCCAAAATATTTCTTATACCAAACAATATGATTTATTCTTCATAGCTACCTTCCATTCTTTACTGAGCTATAAAGTGCTTGGTTATTATAAATAGAAGAAGACTTTGAAAGGAGGTAGCTAGTAGGAATTTTTAATGGATAAGAAACCTTACCAAGTGTTACCATCTAAAAGTATGACTTGATGCTTTATCCCAGATCTCTAAACAACCCAGGCAGCACATATTTCATCTTCTCTGCCATGAAAACAACTTTCAAGTTGCTTTCATAAAATCCTAAGAACTTCACCTAACACAGATTTTATCCAGGTTTGGATGAAGGTTGAAAGTTCACAAGTATTATCACTATTTCCATCTGACTGCCATCAATCAGGGTATCAGCAATGAAGTAGTGTTCTTTTTCTGCCTGTCTTCCATAGACACAAAAATCTGACCAGGAACAAACTTTCCCTTGTGGAGTTCCTTGTAGCCAGATAATGCTGTTGTACAGTAGGGTATTAAAATATGAAAGGGGCTTGCAATAGTTTTCAAACTCTTCTACACTTGCACTTTTTCATCTGAAAATTCTAGTCCCTTTCTATTTGCTTCATTGATGGCTTTCAGCAGCAGCCAACAGCACACCAGACCCTAAGCTGGAGTAAGTGTCAAGCAGCCCTTTGTTTTCTTCTGAGTGGCTCAGCAGAAGCATCACAAAACAATTTTTCAGACTTCTCTATTAAATGCTCTTTTACATGAAGCTTGTACATACATATGCTTAAACACACACAAGGCCATGGGAAAAAGTCCTCTTCATACAATAATCAACAACTGGTATGGTATTCCATTTTATACAGCTTGAAAATTCTAAAGAATAAAATTTCATTTTCCATCACGAACAGAGACACAACCACCTAAACCTTTCTGCTATGTATCCGTCTGCTGTTGTCCCAAGCTCAGCAGTAGGAAGACATCTGGATCTCTAGGTGTGTACTCAAAGTCTCCTCCCCCTCTCCTCTTTAAAGATGCCTGAATCCATTTGCTCACTTGTGTATGCTTTTACCGTTGTTAGCTCTGCAATATGAGTCATGTTCTCCCACAATATTTGAAGTAAAGATGGAAGTCATTCTCTTCCAAACACTGTAACTAATTTAACTTTTAATAAACTTTAGTACATAATTTGGAATTCTTAAGAATTTATACATGAAGCCAGCTCCCCTCATTTTCCTGTGTATATATTTCATTATTCAATGGATTATATGTTTTAAGCAATTAAGTTATTAAATTATAGAGCTCACTCAAGATAGCATGTATTTATAGAGGTAGAGTAGGCTTCAGAGATGTAATTCTTACCACTGAAGAATTCACACAGATAACCAATACAGCATCCCTGTTGTGTGAGACTCCACTGAAATCCACTGAAACACTCTCTGAGAAAATGAGTATTTGAAGTATACTTCCTCTCTGCAAGTACTGATTCAACAAACCTGTTACAGAACACCTAACCCACCATTCTCCTATAGAGTTCTGAAAGTGGTATTTACTCATCTTTTGATGAAAAATTAAAGCCATAAAAAAGGGAAACTTGCACTTCTACATACAGCCTAACCAGTACCAATAGTCTGTCCCATGATCAGCAAGTTAATGTCACCTGGTATTGAAGAATGGAAAAGAAAAGAAAAGAAAACCAAGCTATTTTTCACAAGATCTCCTTCCATTTGATATGCCCGCAGAAAAGACACCTGGTGACATGCCAAGAGTCTGCTTTTACAATGCATCTGTTAAAAATAGAAGTTTTAAGCCACTAATAAGATATTACATTCAAAAGCATTTGTTACACTGCTAATTACCATGCATTTACTTTTTTTGCGTAAAAAAAGCAGACACAAGCTTACAACATTAAATTTTATCAATATTTCACCACATTTTTAAAATTAATAAAGTGCAATGAAAAAAATGGGTGCCACAGCTATCTAATTTGCTGTATTATAAGCTTTTAATGGCAGATAAAAAGTGCCCTATATACTACTGTATTCAGTACATCACAACTTTGCTGCCTGTTGACTGAAGTCTTTGCTGAAACCACAGCTGTTAATAGTTTTTTTAAATAAGAAGATTTTCTTCTGATGCATCAGGACATAACTGTAATAACTTTTTTTAAAAAATTATAAAATTTAGAGCTAATGCATTGGAAAATAGATTTTCAATTACACTAATTTTGTGCAGCAATCCAAAATACTAGCTGTTCTAAAGAATTATCTCACTGTCCTTCAATCCTGGATTGTTGGCCAAAGTGTAGTATGCAGAATTTTGGATTGTTTTTTGTTTCTAAATCTAGTTTTAACATCAGTTTTATTACAGCTTGATTTACTTTTTTTTTTCCCCTATCAAACACAAGTCTATCTAGAAGTGGAAGAAGTAGGCCATTTTAATGAATTGCCTCCATTGACAACAAAATATTTAAAATACTGAAATATTAAAATCAATGTAAGAAATTATAAATTTCAGAAACTCTTCATGAATTATCACTCTAAGAGTTTCTCCAAATCATCTTCTCAATTTTTTCATCCTACTTCTCTAAAAAGAAAAGCAGACTTCTATTTTCAAGCATACTTCTCCAAAACATTTGAATTTACTCAATTTTAGAAAGGAATAAGCTTTTACAAAACTATTAATCACAGGGATCTAGTGATGTAAAAAGCAAAGAAAAGAGTATTTCATATACACCTTTAAATCACAAAGGTGATAGAAACACAGCCTTTTTACAATTTTGCATCAGGTACACTGAAATCACATTTTAAAAGATACCATGTTCTGCAGATGAGCATAAAAGAGAGTCTGTTGCTTTGAGCAAAGTCAGAGGATGGACTCTTGAGACTGTGGATTTACTGGTACCCAGAGGAGGCACAGCACTCACTCAGATCATACAGCTCAAGAGATGAATTGTTAACTCTCCCAAGGCATAAACAGATCTTTTGTCCGTAGGCTGTGAAGTGTTAACAACCACGGGATCCAAACCCACCAGTGCTGCCAATCCCTGCTATCTCCCTCAACAAGGCAGGATTGGGAAACTTTGAGAAAAAAGCCTGCCAAGCTGAGCAACGGAACTAGGCTTTCAAAAGTGCATTTTACACAAGTCCAAACAATACTCCCTGACAGCATTTCCACTGGGGAACTAAACTCATTGCAGCTGCCTTGGTTGGGAGGCATTTCAGCCTATGCAGTTCTCCTGGGTCGCACATGCAATTTCTGGATGAGGGGAGTGCCTAGTTCCTCACCAGGGAGAACAGCACGGGACACTCACACTTCTGACTACGGAGGGGAGAGCTCATGTCACCCAGCTTTGTCAGAGGGAACAGGACTAATCACCCAACACGGGGTAAATATGCTACTTTTCTGTTTAAAAATAAATTGCTTTAACAGATTGCTACAATAATCAGGATGTGCACTGAAGTCGCAGTGCAAATGGACACTTTTATCACACCTACACCAAGGAAAAAAAACAGAAATTAATCAGTCACAATTCTGGATGCAAAAAGTAAAACAAAACAAATTTACACATAAATATAGCTCTCCAAATAATTTTAAATAAAACGTAACTCAGAATTTCCTCAAATTGTACTACAAATGAGATTTAGGACTATTCCTAGATGGTGAGATTCCTCTCTGATGACCTCCAAGCCTTCAAGTTCACAGACAGATCTGAGTATCTCTTGACAAATGTGTGGTTTAAAACAAAAAAAATTTGTGTCTACAGAGGTCAACTGTTGCTTCTACAGAATTACCATACAGTTTTAGAGGAGTTTGGCACAGTTAATTCAAGAGTATTCTTAGTCACACTTCGGATTTCTGATTTGATTAATAAGAAAAATGTGACAAAAACCCTCAACAATTTGTATCAAACAGGTCATTTTTGTGATAAAAGAAAAAAGTATTACTTGAAGTTACACATCACATATACAGATGATTTTTATATCTTTGCAATTAAACTTTGAATCCAAATAGCCAACGGTTAAAAATACTCTGAGAAGAACTGCAGCACTTCTCAAAGGTAGTAGCAGCAAAGGAAAGAGCACTTCAGTAAGAACTATGCTATTTCCACACATCATCTACCATATTAACTTATAAAAAATGTTCCATGGGGAATTTAGAAGATGTACTATTGCATGTAACCTAGGACAGCACATGGGAATCCTTCCCATCAATGTGAGAATTTTAACAGCTCTTAAGATATCATGTGGTCTTATAATACAGCATTTTAGATAAAATTGTTTCAAAATTTCCCAAAATGGTTTGCATTCATATAAGGCAGAACAAAAAGCAGTAAAAGACTTCATAGAATCAAAGCCAAATTTTTAGCTTTTCTTGCAAAAATTAAAAAGTTGTCAAGAATGAAATCTTGATTGTTATTCCTAGAAGAAAACATAGAAACGTGCCTGGAAAATTGCACCATATCAGGAGTTTGGGGAATTTTTCATTTTCTAAAAAAACAGATATGTCAGTATTCACTGGATTTATAAAACATTTTAATCGGAGAAACCTGAGAGAAACACTTGAACACACTGGTGGACAATAAGCAGTAACCAGTCTGCTCCTTTCCAATTTCTGATGCTTGCAACTGCTTACAACAGGCATGTGGAACTCATCTGTGTGAGCTTTTGCTTTTATTCCTCACAGGACAGGATCCGCAAAGCGTGGCCCTGGGCGTGCAGGCAGTGTGGCTAGGGAAAGAGTAAGGTCAGTACAGAGGTAATACCTTGTTTCCATAATAGGAGCATTCCATGGCAGAAATGTGCACTGTTTCAGTGAACCCAAATTATTTTCATAGCAGAAATTTCATTTATGTATGATTTCTAGGCAGATTTCCCATTTCTGTGAGTTTTTGCTTCCTCCCGTCCAATAAGACAAATGACCTTGTGGCATCCTTTTGCAATTTTGACCATCCACATCACATTCATAATATCCAAGACAACACTTGAGATTATCCAGGCGCTCTGGGCTGCAAATCCTAATCTCTGAAAACCTTCTGTTCCAAATGAAGAAATTACGTGGCTGTAATACACAGGCATGACGGCAATCCTCACCACGAAGAACACAACTGTCATCAGCACACCATTGATGATGTTGGCCTTTGAAGATTTGGGATATCCCAGTACTTCAAAAAACCACCTGCAAAAGAAGTGTTCACAAATACCAGGCAGACTTGAAGCCATCTCATTAAAAAATATTTTACTTCATGTTTATTTTTAATTCCTCATGTATTAATTGTTTCTACCTTTACAATTTCTAAATTATTGCACTTTGTCTTGGCTTAGTTACAAATCCTTCAGCTTGGCTGCACTTTTTTCCCACCACTTAAGCAGTGTATGAGATCCAGTATATTGCAGAATAACACATAGAAAATCCTGATATGAATTGTGAACCAGTTGACAACCCACGTGCATTTCAGTGACTATTGTGTAATATACCATAATAAAACCATATTTTAAAATCATAAAGACATAGTTATTACTTGCTGTTATAGTTTATACCAACAGCAGCCAAAATTCTCTTTCTCACTGAAAGCAACTCTAAAATTGCATTTGGATTTGGTAATCCAGACAGAGCTCTAATTTCTTGTAATTGGGATTTTCTCACTGCTTCTGTTCAGCCCAAAACCAGAACATTTTCAGAACCAGACATTGTGAACTCTTGATCA
This sequence comes from Hypocryptadius cinnamomeus, assembly GCA_013400635.1. NCBI lineage: Eukaryota > Metazoa > Chordata > Aves > Passeriformes > Zosteropidae > Hypocryptadius > Hypocryptadius cinnamomeus. Next base: position 85,087 of record VYZP01052460.1, on the reverse strand, counting down.
TGTCACAGCTTGGAGCGTTACCCAATGAAAAAAAGATAAATCTAAAAACTGCCTCTCCATCTACTGCTGGGTCATAAATGGTCTTAAAAAAAAATTCTTGCATATTTATTCCTAGATATAGTAGACAAGCATAACTTATCTATTGCCTAGCACACAGAGCCAGAGGGTTGAAAAAGGAACAACAAACTTCTCTAATCCTTTGTCATTCACACTTAAACCAGAGTAAACAAGTAAAATTTGTGCAGCAATGGCAGGTGGGACTAGAGCAAAATCACTTAAATCACTGTATTCATAATGGGGGATGGGGAAGAGAATGAAATAATCAATTTTGCTCCAATAAGATACAAGGCTAAAATGATTTAACAAAAAAACAGTTCTAAACCTGGTTTTAAAAGTAATTTTTCATTTAATTACCTACAGATTACAACCTAGGTAATTATAAATACACTAAAAAGATTTTCCAGACATCCAGCTCTAACAGAAATATTCTAGAAATTCATTAAGCATGCAACTAGGACAATTAAAATCCAGGCACTCGAGGTGGCAGTCCAGCCCGGAAGCAAGATGCCTCACCACAGAAACACTTACTGACTTGAAGAGAAAGACCTGATATGTTTGGTCAGATTAACAATCAAAGCTTTTACTTTCAATGATACATACAACGCAGAATCAAAAATTAATGTAAAAAATGGTTTTCAAACATACTGCAACGTGCCACTATAGGTAATTGGCATCTATTTAGCAACTTCCCTTTCCCAGCAAATTAAAAAAAAAGTATGTAAATAACAGTTACCATTACAATTTTACCCACCACAGTTCAGAATTAATTACATAAATGCTGATACTAACATTAAAAGATCTAAATGCTTGGCATGGAGACAACCTCCAATTAGAGTTCCCTAACAACACAGACAGGAAATACACAGACAGTTCTAAGATTAGAATATCTTTTTATATTTTAATAAGAGCTCTTTTGGTAGACTAAGAATGCAAACAAGAAACATAATGTAAGTCGTTATCGTTATCCACTACTTACTCTCTTAAGGGTCTGATTCACTTCAAATGTAATGGAAAAAAAATCATGCACTAATGAGATGACACCTCTTAGTGCAAGGGACTTTATTATCTCCTGCAGCAATTTCTGCTTTTCTCAGAGAGTGCTAAATGTCAGTATTCAAAGACCCATAATCTCACCATGGGCATTTTAAAAGTAAAACGTAAATTAGTTTTAATAGCCAGATGTACCACAGTTCTTTCTAATGCCACAGTCTGAAAGGTAAGCATCAGTATAGGAGCCCACATGAACCCAGGATGACATCCCATCTTGACAGAAGCTAGGACAACAGCCATTCACTAGGACATGAATATCAATATAAACCCCTTTTTCTTCATTAAGTTTGAAGAAGTGTTTATTTAGTCTTTAGTTTCTCTGTGCATACAGAGCACAGGCTACAACAAACTGTTATCTCCCACTCAACTGCACTGGGGCAGAGGAGAGCAGCCTCTGGAGAGCTCCATTATCCCACTCTGTCTTCTTGTGAGTTCGAGTTTACCAAACTGATGTTCAAAAAGGACCACAGCACAATCTTTTTTATTTGTAAGAGCTCTGAGGAATGCTACAGTGTCATAAAACACTTCAGAGACTACAGTCACAATGCAGTAATGGGCAATAGCCTGTCTGCAGGAGGAATACAGTTTCCATTTGCCTTATCCTTTCTCTACCAGACATCTGGAAAAGCAAACAAATGCCACACTTGTAGAAGCAGTAAAGCAGAAATACACCCCAAAAAGCATGGTTAAGAAAAAGGCATCTGATACACTGAAAGTCCTCATCCTACCTTGCACAAAATTGGAGGAAGAGGAGAAGACTGCAGCCCTGCTCTGTACCAAAGCCCCTCACCCGAGGTGAAGTCTTTCTGGGGCAAACCCTACCCCCAGCCGTGGCCTGAAGGCTACAGAGTAAGGGGAGAGGCCACCCTCCCCACAGCACCATGAAACTCCAATGACAGCTTTCCCTTGCTGCAGGATGTGGCATTATCAGCCTCCTTTTCTGATACAGCAGCACATCAGGGAAAAACACTTCAACCAGCAGCCAGGGCAGGCCCTGAGCTCTGCAGGAGAAGCTTCAGGCCCTTTCTTCTCTAATCACAGGTGTGAAGATTAACCATTTCAGATCTAGTTAAGTGCTCAAAATAACTTGCAGAACTATTTTTGAAGGCAAATAAAGAATATACATTTATATTATTCTAGATATTAATATGCATATATGAATATTGATCTACGTGTGTGGAATATTGAAAAATAAACTTCAAATTATACAGGGCAATGCAATTCCATTCTAGGATTCTGATGACAATATTATCTTGCTTCTTTTCCTCATCCATGATACAAAGAAAAAATATCCATATTGAAGACAGCTTTATTATAAAAAATAAATGAATATACAAAAGTTAATAAAGAATATTTTATTTGTGAAATTTTTGTCTGGTATTTTCATAAAAAGCTGGCATTTCACACAAGGCCTGGTCTAATCTAGAAAGGAACTCGGAGATGAATACATTAGTTATACTGTTGCAGCTATAGCAGAAAAACGTTTTCATAGCAAAAAAGACTTTCATATAGTAATCCTTGGTTCAATATATATAAATTCCCTGTCAGCAGACATTTGACAACTATAAAAAGACTTCCTAAGTGACAGAAATAGTAATGCAGATTCATTTTTAAAGAACTACAGAAAACCTCCCTAACCACTTACCGCTGATTGACAAAAGGAGTGGAGAACTCTGCAAGGAGACGGAAGTTTCCAAAATAAGCCAGCAGACCTTTGCTCTGGTTAGCAAAACAAAACAGACATACAAAAATCAACAATGTAGATGTGAAATTGTCATTGGAGTCTTAAGTATACACAGAATAATACATCATCTCAACTTCTTTAATCAAACTGAGTTTGCCAGCTGTGGCCACCTACCCTGCACTTTCAAAGAAAGTTTTTTCACAAAAGCTGCAATTGTCCTTCAGGACATCTCCAATCAGTAGCTTCTTACTTCAAATAAACCTTTATAAAACCTACAGTTAAATGGCCACGAAAAGCTAACTAGAGAAGAGTGGCACAAGTAGTCATAGATTACTAATTACCGTGATAGCATTGTTGTCTGAAAGAATTATAAACATTTTTGATTTTTCAACATTTAAACAAGCCCAAACAGAAACACTTTATGGTGAAGAAAAATCTGCCTGCATTGTTGTAGGAGCATATTTTGCCAAAGCAAAGACAAATTCCCAGCTCTTATCTGACAGCCTGGAAGGGCACAGGAAGCCCTTCCCTCCCTCCTGCAGAGGGCAGGGGCAGCCCTTGCCAGCAGCTCTGCCAGGTCCCTGCCGTGCCGTGGGTCGGGCACAGCTCCTCCATGGGGCACATCCACGCCACATCCCCTCCAGCTGAGCTCTTTCCTCCAGGTGACACACAGCATCCACTTACACAATTGCTGGGTAAGCAGCAGTTTGCAGACGTAGAGATAAAAAGATTGGGGGTTTTTAATTTCCTTAAGTTCCCTGAACAACCTATGGAGTGGGTGTCACGATTCCTCTTTCCCCCACCAAGCAAGCAAATACCCACTACTTCAAACTTGCCATGTCAGTTTGCACTACACCAAAGAGAAAATCTGTGTGTTTAACCAAATTCTTTCCTATCCCCAAAAGGCAATTTGGAAATAACATACTTAGGGGTGACTTTCTCTGAAGACAACAGACTGAGAGCAACACACTGGCATCCACAGGCAGAGCTATATCCACATAGAAATAAATGCTTTTAAAGAAGCTCACACTAATATTATGCTTTCTGTTTCCTCCAGAAACAGCTAATGAATCTTCTGCATGGGGGATTAGCCTTGGTAGTGGTATTTTCATTTATTTAATATTCAGCTCTAATTCACTTTCATCCATGATAATATTAGTAAATTTAATTATCTTCAACCAGAAACAGAGTATTTACTTGACAGTGTACTTCAGCCCCTTTAAACTATTACACAGGATATCTGACAGTAATCTGGCATCTCAACACTTTCATTATTACAAGCCTGGGATTCACACAGTAGGCAGGGAAAACATCGTTAAGGTTGGAAAAGACCTTCAAGATCAAGTCCAACCATTAACTGTGCTCTGTGTGCTCACCACTAAACCATATCCCTAATGCCACATCCACACGTTTCAGACTTCCAGGGATGGTGATTCCACACTTCCCTGAACACTTGCCTGACCACCCTTTCAGTGTAGAAATTCTTCCTACTACCCAAAATAAACCTCCCCTGGCACAACCTGTGGCCATTTCCCCTCGTCCTGTCACTCGTTACCTGGGAGACAGAAGTAGAATATAACCACTTGAAACCATTTCCTTCTAACTTTCCAACTAAATATTCGAGCTTGTGGTTTTAATTAAAACCCTGTTCTATAATCATATGAAAAGCCCTTCTGTCAAAGTCTCTTCACAGCAAAAATTGAGAAAAGTTTTTAAGTTCAACAAAGTTAAACATTTTTGTTGGAGTGTAACATTGAAAAGTCATGCATTTACCATAAATAACTGATAAAAACATTTAAAAATAGTGATTCAAAGTATAAGTATGCCTTTCATTAACCAGTGAATTTTTTTTAACATTAAGCAAGTGAGGTCTATAAAAGCTGTTTCTTTAATCTCATCTACTTATGTTACAAGAAAATACAGCACGTACCAGTACAAAATAGTATGCATACAGAGCTGCCAAGTGATGTATTACAAAAAATTTGTCACCAATTGCCTTCCAGTAGTAAATAATAAGCAACAGATCTACAAGAGAACAGAAATAACTATAAAGAACTATTTATTATACAATCATTGACCTCAGAATAGCTTCTCTAAATTTTAGAGATATACCAAGATATGGCATCAGTAGAAACCCTCTGAAATAATGATGTCTGAAGAGAACATCTTTATCCTAAAGACTTTACTTCAGTCAAAGCATTAGGCAACAGCATTCTCCCAACAATTTCCATAAATTATTATTTTCCACATCAATGGAAATACAGATGCAATAATTTTAGCTGAAGTATTTTGGAAGGAAAAGGTGGATCCTGTATCTCATAGTGACTTCACACTTATGACCCTGAAAATCTGGAACAAATGGCATTAAAAAAAAGGGCAGGTCTGCAGGGGGCATACCAAACATACAAATACATGCAACAAAGGCAGGGATCTATTACAGGGAACCTCTGAATCAAAAAGTAAAGTATATTAGTAAATTTGGAACAATTTACCAAAACTATTTTACAAGAGGCATTTGGAATAAGAAGCATATTTGCATTATTAAATTCCAATTTTCTAATTACTGCAAAAGTGACATAGCAAGTTAGTGTTAGAAAGAAAGCTTTAATATTAAAAAAAAAAAAAACACAACAACAACAACAACGTCTTTCTTTTCCCATGATGGTCTGAGAATTCAGAAGATCTTGTTCTTTGTACTGGAACAAGCAATTTCTGTCCCTGCTTTCTGCAAATGAGTACTTTGGACTGGAATACTATTGACCAAGGTTCCAAATCAAAGACTTTACCCCTGTGCCTTTCTAAAGTCCAGAGTATGCCTTGATCTCTTTTATATTAGCTATCCTCAGGCAGGGCTCTACATCATCTGACATAGCTGCTCACTTCCTATTAATAATTAAACATCAACTATATAGGGAAGTGAGAGAGAATGAGTGGTCAGGTTGAGATGCCTGTTCAAAGGCATTCATTAATTCATAATGAAAGTTCAATGTATAATTATTCAAAAATAGATACTGATTAATTTAAACATGGCAGCTGAAGCTATGAAAAACCCCAGACACTTAAAATAATGCACAGTTTAACTGAATATGCTGATCACCAGATTATCACTTCCACTGGGTTGAGAAATCCATTATGAGATAACCAAGTCTGTGGCCCAGTCTCTGATCAGAAACTTCATCCTAACATGAGAAGTTTTCACTGAAAATAGTCCAAGTCACAAGTTTTTGCTTTGATAAGCCAGTATTATCCCCACACAACATAAAAGAAAGCTCCAAAGCATTTTGTAGCAAAATTCCCATGCCAATTTTAGTTGACAGAAAAATTAAGAACATAATACATACGCAGAAATAAGTAACATACAAAATAAATAATTCTCATGTTTTATACATGTCTGAATTTTGGCTTAAAAGGAGACTAAAAGATGGGCAGGCAGGATCCATTTGCCTCAGCTTGTATTGAGGGTTACTAAAATTCTTCTGCCAGCATTCTGAGGTCACAGGAAGAAACACATGATAGAAGACATACGAGTGGTAGGAACCAAGAAGAGAGTGAAGGGCGCTGCTCTAACACCTTCTCAACTGGCCAAAGGACAAAACTGAGCTGAAGCACATCAAACCAACACAAAGCCACACAGTGGTATTTCCTCAGTGCCTGGGGAGATATTCCATCCTTCACATCTGCTAGCAAGATCCTGTGATTTCACCACAACCCACAAATCCATTAGCAATTTTAAAAGCCACAGTAGAAACTGTATTGTATACACATACCACATCTTCACCACAGTGGCTCAGGATAAGCATATAGGTATAAATATAAATAAACAGGTCATGCATGCTTTATACATGTTGCATAATTACCAGAAATGAGGTAGCCTGTGGTAATAGCAATATTCAGCTTCACAATTGAAGGGTCACCCCTGTAAACATACCAAAAATACATAGTTACAACCTAATTTGCAAAGGACATACACATCTTAAACACAATGCCCATCAGGGCACATTATTCTTGGCTCATCAGTAAGAGATTATGCAATCTAGTTAAGAAGGGTTCTAATCACAAGTGAATTCCTTTTCCACCCAAACACAAGAACACCTACTAACTACCCTAATCAGGATCAACCCCTGCCTCGGCACAGAGACTGCCCCAAGAGCCTTGCTAGAGATTTGAACTGAAACCCAGCAAGTTCTCCGAGCTGGCTTCTCAGGAAACTGAGGATAAAAGAGAACAGCCCAGTCTCTGTCTCTTAGCCCTTTAACTAACACTCTGTGTCTCCATTTTTGTTTTCTGCCAATGCTAAAAGTTTGGTAAGGGTGACAAAAATATCTTGCTCAGCTGGTGCTTTTCATATTCATAATCAGATGGATGTTTATAGGGATAAACAGAGTAGAAGGACACAGGAAAGGAATTATTTGCCAGTTCTCTGGAGCCAAAGAACCTTTGAGCAGAAATGCTTTTCAGAGTGGTTTCCACACCTTCTATCCCTTCCCTTTTGATGCCAAACATTCAGCAGGCAAAGCTCTTAGTAGCACACACACAGCTTCAGTTCCTCTAGAATGTTCAACAAACCCAAACTTGTGAATACAGCTCCAGAAAGGGAAGCATCCACGTTACAGCAAGGAATGTTTGTTCTTTTCTCCACTGTCCTCTGTGCATTCCTACTTTGAGGAGTTTGGTAAACAAGTCTTTTTTCCTTGGCACAAGGATTGTACTTAATTTTTAAATTAAATTGTGCAACTAATCTAGCTATATTTTGTGTAAATATGAATTGAGCTTCAAGTGACAGGTCAACAGATCCATAAAATGTAGACTGCTCAAGACAAGCTGTGAAAGCAATCCTTGTTGTAAACCCTTCCAGAAAAAAGGAACCCAACTGTGCTTACAGCCAACTCCAATACAAAGTCTGCCTCAGCCAGAACACAGTAAAATGCTATTACTTAACTATTTTTTCTTAATCCTATTGGAATGGAGCAGTGGAAAGAGATTTCCTGTATTATTACAATCTGATCACTAAATTGTAAAGCTTTCTTAGTGTCTAAAACTAACTGTTCCCCTCAGTGAGAGGGTAGTTTACAGGAAACAGGACTCACAAAACCAGAATTCTGCTGTTAGGTGAAGAAAAATCATTACTAGGAGAGTCTGGAATTCACTCCATCTGTTAAGATTGGCAGTAGACATCCTTTTAAACACAGCTTGAAATGGGAACATTTTTCCATGGCTTCAAAACTTGATTTCATGAACTACATATGTTGTGGGCTGAGTGCTTCTTTAGGTTTAGACATAGAGTAGAGACAGATATGTTCTCCTAACTCTAGCATAAACTCTTGACATAGAGGCCTCATGTTAGAGCTCCCAGCTGCAGCAGCAGCATCATAACTAGACTTCTCAGGGGTCCCAACACACTTCAGCACATCACCACCAAGACTAAGCCTGTGCTCAAGAGCCTTCATATTCTCCAGAGAACAAGCAAAGGACTGAGTATATGAAATTGGTTCCTTGATAATGGGAGACATGACTTAACTGGATGGGACAGGGAATGGTCCACTTCCCTCCTTTTTTTCCCCAGAGAATGGTTACTTTGCATCAAACCTCCTCTAGGCTTTCTAAACCAACACCTCAACAACATATATGGCTGCACTGTCCATCTGTCACATCCCTTCAAAAAGAGTCCATGTTAGAATCACAAATTATTCTCAATAAATGGAGAACTTAGAATTTAGTCTAAAATCTTCCAGACTTCCTGACCTATCTCCTTGAGTGGAAGGTGCAATGGAATTAATGAGCCCTGATGTCTGCAGGCCAGTTTTGATGCAAGCAAGAGCCCAGAGTGACAAACAGGGAGTGACTTGAATAAGCAAATGGGAAGAACTATCTCTTTGGTGATTGCTAAGAAAGTATGTGTGGCAAATGAATTACACATGAAGATGCACGGGCAGATAGAACAAAAGTCCATACCACTGACTTTCTTCAAACTTGTTTGCAGATACAGTCATATAAAATGCTAATCAAACATCAAACTTGAAAAACTGTAATGACTATGAAGTGAACAGTCAAAGGAAAGAGCCTGTTCTCCTATGAAGCTACAACTTAATCCACTTATTTACGTCTTCTCCCTCTCCTTATCTGATCTCTACCACCTCCACATTTTCTACCATGTGATTCTCACCACCACAAAAACAATTTCTACATCATCTATGTTAGTCTCTAGTACATACAGACAAAAAGGAAAAGTCCTAGACCATCAAAAAATGTGACACACAACACTGATGCTTTCCTGGAGTTTACCAATGTTCCAGTCCCTGTTACGATCTACTGTATCTATTTTCAGGCATTACCTGAGAGTAATATCACATTCTCTCTCCACTGAACCCAAACCCTTTGCAGGGTTCAATGGACAACTTTTACACAGATATACACTATCCAGATCTGCTACAGCTTTTCAATTTCATTTTAAAATTATTACTCTAAATAGCAAAGTTTCAGTCATACTGACTTATAGTTACAGTTTATTCTTTAATAATTTAATATGCTATTTCAGATCAATTGCTTGTATTTTGTCTATTCCACTTCACAGAGACACACCGAACTAAGACACTAACACTGATATAATAGTTATCAAATTTTCAAATAGTACAGACATAAAAATGAACACATCACACCTGCATATTTTAATGGAAAATGAAACAATCATTCAGTACTTAATACACTGCAGTATTCTTTTCTTTTCTTCTCAATCATGTTCTTTTATTGTGTAACCACAACATATATGTAACACGCCTTACCAGAGACGGTCAGCATTAACAGCATCATCGTACAGTAAAATATAAAGGCAAAACCCTCCAACCACCAGGGCGTGGAATGTGGACACTGTCCTGAAAAAGAGATCACAGTCACAAGGAGGTACTGCCATTCACAACTTCCCATACTGTGCTTAAGGCAGGATGTATCCAAAGGCATTCTCAACTGCCTGCAGATACTTCTGTGGGAGACAATCATCTGTTCTCTATGCTACATCCAACCACTTACACAATGACAGGTGGGAAAAAACAGTCAAGGAGAAGGAATCTATTAGATTGGAGTGGGATTGATGATATTAGATACAAAATGAGTCTTAAAAGTAAGGGAGATCTAAGTTTTCTTCCAATTATCCCATATATTAATGAATCCTTAAAGACAGTATGACATCTAGCTCTCTAACAAATGTTCTCTGTATTGTCCCATTTTCTGGAAAATGTATATGCAATTTCATACTCGGATTAGCCCAGGAGTCCTGCAACAGCAGGTTTCTCCTTTCAGGCACCAAATTAAAAGACCCATAATAAGTCTAGTTTGGATTTGGAAGGTGGCATTAAACAAAAAATCCTAAGCTTCAGATAGAATTTCTAGTGCATTTGAAGTAGATTCTGGTTTTCAAAGAGAAAACTTGTATAACTTGGTTGTAGCTGAGTACCCAAGGTATAACAGCTACAGGTTTATATCAATTAGCAGCTTTGTATCAGACAAGAGAAACATAAAATAAACGTCATAGTAATCAAAGTTGCCTTGTCCCTACCTAGGTACTAGACACATTCTTCCCCCAAAGACAACAGTCTCCAGTTCACAGGCTGCATGCACAGTGTAGATAAACTCTGCATGCTAACAAGCATGCACTTTTAGAGAAATATCTATTTACAGAAGCCCCAGCAGGGTTTCTGCCAGGACACAGGCCAGGGCCCCTCCTGCCCTTTCAGTCCACTTGTATTCTTGGAAGGTAGAACAATGCAATGGGCATGGGTCCAAAATGTGTAACCTTCCTGCTCTAGCCATGGGTTTAACACAACTATAAGCTGCACCTAATACCACGTAGCTACTGTCTGCTTTCCCACTTTCCAAATGTAATTAGAAAAAAAAAGATGTGAAAAAATATCCATAGGGAATCACAGATACTATTTGAAATATGAGAACTAAGTTCAGTGCTGTGTGACTGGAAACACTTCACACCATATTCACAGCACCAACAGTATACACACAAATGCACAGATGCTGATAGCTATTATTCCTGTCTTTGTACACATTGAATACGTGTATTCGGAAGTCATTAATATTTTAGATGTCCTTAAGGCACTCTCAGGAATCTAAGCTCTACCATGCAAGATTTGAAGAAAACATCTTACTTCCTGCAGAAGACTTTGCAAAGAAAGATGTTTTAATCCCTACTCCATTTCCAGAAGTGGTATTATTATCTATTGGCAATAGAAGATTCTGTAACTATTCATAAAAGAGACTGTACTTATAATTCATTTCAAGAGTGTCACTGTGCTATTTTCAGCATTTTTCTACTATTTTTCAATAGTGTGCCAGAAAATGAATGGAGATTAGTAAAATATGAGTAGTCAAAAACTGGATGAGAACAATTAATAATCATTGCAGCACAGGCTGCACTTCTGCCCTCATTAACAATGAAAGAAAATTTAATTATCAGAATTTTAATGATAATTAATAGTTTAATTAAAAGGTCTACTCTTGTAACACGGGATTAAAAAAGATAGGAACTTTTCTTGCTTTTTAAAAACAAAGCAGAACATGCGATATTAGGGTCTGAGAAATACCTGGAATTTTTGAACTTGAGGAGAGGATAATGCTACAAGAAGGAAAATTTGTCCTAAAATATAGCTCATTAGTTTACAGTTGCAATTTGTCTTTGAAGAGGCCGTTTACCTGAACCTTTCTGTTTAGAATACAAGTTATACACAAGTAAAACACTTGATGGGAGTGAAATCAAAGGAAAAAAAAGAAAGAAAAAAAAAAAGACAGCAGATTTCCTCCTTAACTCTGGACTTTGAAGCTTCTCCATAGACAGGGCAGAAAAAGGGAAATAGTACAACAGTCCATTTTAATAAGGAATCTAGGTCAAGCTATCAAGCCCTGTACATTTCCTTGAATTTTTTTTCAAAGCTTGCATCCTTTAACTCCTCATTAAGCTGCAAACAAAAAAAACTGCAGTGCTAGGCTGCAGACTTGCTTCTTTATTACTGAATTATTTTTTTTCACAACTACTTAATAGCAGTACAAGCATGTATTACAGGAGAGGCAACAGGAATATATGCACAACTTGAAGAGTTATACTACATCTGTGACCAAACATAGTTTTTAATTCAATTTGAGTGTCCATATACTTCAGATGCCAGAAGAAATTACTTTATTGGTTCATAATTCTTGGAAGGTAAGAATGAACAAACTGACAGCATGGAAAATACAGTCAAGAGCTGCAGCTCAAATGCCTGATTACAAAGCCCTCCAAACTGTAACAATATATTTTCAATGCTATAGCTCATTTCAGGCAGATGCCCTCTTCCAGACCCAGCTGAGCTGATAAAAATGCATAACCATCCTCTGTGCCAGTTTCCTTAGCACTGCCAACAGAATCACTTGTGTGTGCACTCTCTACACCAGTTCAATATAGGACAAAATAACAACCATCTACTTTTAAATAATTTAAACAAAACCAACAGATTTTACTGGGACATAGTAACTGTCTCTACCTGCAGAGCTCTCTGCAGAATAAATACATACTCCTCTGCACTCTCTGAACTTGCAAGCTACTCCTTGAGGCCTCTCTTCATTTCGGTGAAACACTGGAGTGGCAGGGCAGTTTGACAAAACACTGTGTTTGGTTAGCAGAGCTGAAGTAACACAAGCACAGCTAGCCTTTCTTTCCCTTCGTGCCCTCCTCAGTTACAACATCCACAAGATGCTGATGAACCATGCTTTATGTTTCATGCCTTCTAACTCCTGAACTGGATGAAGCACGGGATCACAACTCATCTGTGTGCTAACATCTACATCCTGCTATCAACCCCAAATGCAAAGAGGTAAAAAAGAACATCGTCTGGGGTACTGTATCAAGCTGAGCAGCTAAACACCTTATCACAAAGTAGCCCAGAGATTATGGAGCAGCTTATTTCCAGCACGCTTGTGATGTGTAAAACAATTCATGTTATTATTACACCAGCATAGTGCTACCAGGCATGGGGTAAGTTCTTATAAAGCCTATTATGCAATTCAAAGGCCATTTGATGTGGCTTATAGACAATAGTTCAGTTTCACATGGGAACAGTTTAGTTTACTTTCCCTGTCTGCCTCTTCTTGTTAATTGGAACAGAGAGGTAAACCTAAGCCGCACTGATACTGTGAACTGGCATCCTACACAGTTGTTCTGGCAGATAGGCAATTATTCAAAGATGGAACTGAAATCAAGATGGTGCCTTTAGGAACACTGCAAGTGGACATTTGCCAAATGGAAAGGCAAGGCCATTTGAGTTGCTAATGCTGCCTAGAACAATGGAAACAACTTTAAAAGTTGTTGTATCCACCTGATACAAAACAGCACTGAGGAGGAACACAACTGCAACTAATGGATTTGGAGTGCAGTGACAACCATACAGTACACATTTTTGAGCTTTAAACTTGGGAAACATCTGAAAAAATATTTTAAAGTTGTAATAGGATACTCAAAGGTATACTGTACCTATTCATTTCGACTGGAGAACCTTGTGTACTATATATACCCTTTCAGAGTAGTATGTCGCAAATAAAACCTCATGGATCACCCCACTTTCAATTACTATCTTATACTTCCCTTATGGCTTAAAACACTCACGGGTCAAACAAGTTTCTAGAAGTCCTGTATCTGAGGGGACAAGTGAAATGCAGGTGGATCCATCCCACTGATGGAAATGCAGAAACACAGAGAGAGTGAGGCATGTTTTTAGACTGAGTTTCCACAACTCCTTCCTGCATGTGTACCCTGTATCTGCTACAGCTTCCCCTTCTCCTCCTGCAGTCTCCCTTCCCTACAACACACATGAACCTGACTCTTTTCAACACTACACCAAAGTGTCATTAAATTCCTTGGGAAACCTTAACCTATACAAAACAATTTGTAGTGTAGTAGCACCAGGTGAACAAACTGCTTTGCTCCCGACAGCATGACCAGAGATACACTGGGATTTAGAATAAATTGCAATAGTTTTTGGAAAGGAATTTTTTATCTCTTCTCTTTCGAAGGAATTTTTTTGGAAAGGAATTTTTTATCTCTTCTCTTTACTAGAAGCATCACAGAGCACCCCTTCAGTTTATTACCTCTCACCAGTCACTGTTTTATCTTTGTACTGACCTTTACTTGGGCATCACTGTCTAACAAAGCATTTAATGTACAAGTGTTAGTAATGCTGTGTTTCCATGAAGGGGCCTCAACATTTCACATGCATTATTTTGTCCAGTGCCTAGAGCCAGCCCTCTGATCTTTAACTAACAGGGTTTCTTCAGTTTCACACATACACACACAGGTGGTTCAGATGTCCATGATTTCAGGTAAGTCTTTAATGGCTGTTGTTTTGAACACTTTACCTTGAATTCCATTCGATCTTCCTTTTCTGGCTGAGATTGTTAAAACCAGGTGTTATTTGTGCTGACACCCAAGAACTTACAACATGGAACAGAAGCTGAAATACAGTAAAACTGGCAAGAGCAATGCCAATAGTCAGGTTGCTGAAGGAAGCCATTGTTCTTCAACCTGTGAAGAGAAGCAGACGGTAATTTCACTCTATTCTCCATTTAACTATTTTAAGCAAACACAGAAATTGTTTTTGACAGCAAACTTATCAACAGAAATATTATTCACTAGAAGTTTCTACCAGAGACATTCTGTTCAATGTCTCTACTTAAGCATTAACAGTATAAAAGTACACCCAAACTTTTAGATATACAAGTTGCATTTTGGTTTTGGTTTTTTGGTTTAACATTTGCATATTATACATTTTTTGTGTCCTAAAATTGCATGTATTTTATCTACACAGAAAGGGCAGTGAAGACCACTGACCAGGCCAACCGCCAGCTCTGCAGCCTCCAATCCTGTCCCAAGAACCTCCAAAGATAAAACTTGTTTCATTATTGCCGGATTGACTGCTGCCAACAGGAGTTTAAAACGCAACAATGCAATCAGATAAGCACAGAAGAGAGGTTTTTGGGTCAGCCCAGAGAAGCAGTAGCCTTGCTGCAGCTCTGTTTGAGCACTTTGCAGAGACAGTAGCTCTCAATTCACACCGGGTTCAGTTGAGAGCTCGTCCTTGGGACAGGCTGTGGGCTATCACATCAGAGCTTTCTTCCTCCACAGAACTCCAACCTCTGCACATTTCCATTCAGTGCAAAGCCTCTAGCATCAGAGCTGATTGACTTTTCACTTGTTGGGTGTTCAGCTATTTCATGAGGTCTAAATACCAAAACAATTCCAAACAGAGCTGTCAGTCTCTAAATGCTTCAGTCGTTTTTCCTGAGTCGCCAGGATTTGCAACACAGAATGTTATTTTCCCAAAAGCCAAAAACCTCTGACATGCATCTCCAATTTGACAGTGAAGTGGTTTACACTCCAAGACTGGCAAAAGGTACAAACTCAAAAAAAGTCAATTTATATTAAATTGAAAGGGGAAAAAAAGCCAAACGGCCTTCATTTCAAATATTTAAATAATTATTTTAATACCTATAAAAAATCCTGTTCCTTATTTTAGTTTTACCTAAGAAAATATCTAAAGATAAAATGAAAACTTTTAGGACAGCATAATTTGATTTTACTACAGCAACCTAATGGTCAGCAAAAGCAATACAATGACATAATACATTTATGTCCACCTTTTTTTTTACGTGAATTACAGAACAAATGATGCCTTAGATCTTTGAAATTGTATCTGCATTGCAGAGGTTAAGAAACTTGAACTTAGGAAAAAATAGAGGAAAAAGTCCACCATAATAACAAAATAATAACTTTTTTTTTTAAATTAAGTACAATAATCTCACTTTGAGGTGTAGATGGTGAGTATATTGAAACATATACATCAGAAAAAACATGCTTTCATCTTCAAAGATTTAGAAAGTTCAATGGCCTCAAACTTTTGCCCCTCTCCCTCTTTATTTTCTATTTATTCTCCCAGAACTGAAGACAATAAAACTTCCTCTGACTAGTACCCACAGAGCTACAGGTATAAAAACAGAATGCAGGACAAATAAGAGCACATGTGCTGAGTGAAACCTGCCTCTATCATGATTTCAAGTGCTTACTTCAGCTTTAATTCTGTCCTAGGGACTCCACAAATCCTGGAACATGTTTGATGTGCTCCTAGGGCCTATCTTCCTGCTCAGCCAAACCCAAAAGGAATCCAGCTTGCATGCTCTGGGACAGCTATGCAACACAAATCACAGGGAGTGATACAGTTCATAAATGCATTTTTAATCCAAACTAAAATTCTGATGCACACACACTGCAGTGCATTGCATTAAACTTAATTGATTCCAGTTGCTTTTTGATGACCTGTTCTAGTGCAGCAGCATCTAAGTCCTGCATGCTTTTTAATGTTACTCTGTCAAAACTTCCAATTTCAATTACAATCCTGAATATTCACTATTCTCGATTCTCCACATACCTCTCCATTTGCCTCCACTGATCAAGAAGACACAAAACACAAACCAAACTTTATATCCTTTTCACATAGTGTAAAGTACCAGAGACAATGG
The DNA here is from genome assembly GCA_013400635.1 of Hypocryptadius cinnamomeus. Lineage (NCBI taxonomy): Eukaryota > Metazoa > Chordata > Aves > Passeriformes > Zosteropidae > Hypocryptadius > Hypocryptadius cinnamomeus. The sequence continues at coordinate 68,751 of VYZP01052460.1, read as the reverse complement.
GTGTTAAGCTCAATTTTCTAAGACTTTACCATTTGAAGGAATAAAACAATTTAGTATCTACCAGTTTAAACCCACTGAGAAGCACTGTACAGTGTCCAGTTCCAGAGCCTAACCCCAAGGACAAAACTTCATTATTACATTATCTCATTTGTAGCAACCAAGTCTTCTCTTGGACAACGTCAGGAAAAAGAAATTATCAGTTGGTTTAATGAAGGAAGCCAAAATCCAGGTTAAGGACAAATCTCTTCAGAAAAACGGCAAAACTACTGACATTTAGCCACACCTACCTCATCCTTTTGACTAAAATATAGCAATTCCCACAATGCTAAATTTTATTCATCTTCAGCGACTACACTAGTATCTCTGAGTGTCAAAGGCACTGTCATAATCTCTTGGACAAGAGAAAACCATGTTTTGTTTCTTTAGTACCAGAAGATTATATTAGGTAAGCAATGTTTCAGCTTTTGACAGGTGCTCATTTTAGTACAGATTATGGAATTAAACAAACTTTGCAAACATCCCTTGAAAGAAATGCAATAGAAGACTAATCTTTCACCTAAGGAGCCTGTGGAGGGAACTCATTTTTAAAAAGGTACTTGCATGGAAAGTGCATGACCTGACTTCCAGCAAATGCAGTACCATGATGCCCATGAAGGAGAATGGTACAATGGTTTTAGAGAAGAGAGGCAGACAAAAAATTAATCACTAAGCCTCCCTGGTTGGTCTCACAGATGCTCAAGTTTTGCAAGCCTGATTTCATATATGCTTATCAAGATGCTGTTTAAGTATAGTAACCACCAAGTCCAGAATAATTTTATGGTTTACCTCAGCAATTAATAGTGTCATATTTTAATTCAATTCAAGAACCTGGTGTAAATACAGCATTTCACATAAGTTCAGCTATAAACATTGTCTCACATCTATAGGTTGTTATTTTCTCATATCTCTATGTTGTATTCAACAGTATCCTGTTTAACATGAAAATTTACTGGTTTTTACCAGATTTTCTTTTCATTTACAAGAAAAATTATTAATGTTGCTGAACCTAAATTGCTTCTCGCATTGTGCTTGTTGACTTAAAACAAGCATAATTAGCTTCTGATTACAATTTTCCTTGACAAAGTCCAAAGTTAGTAAGCCAGGCAGCTTCAACTACATTGTGGTTTTGGTTTTTTTTTCCCAAGTATCATCTCGTAGCTGTACAGCAAAGTCTGATCAAGATACAGAACTTTGTGGATTATGTATGAGCAGACACTTTATCACCCAAACTGCATAGTCATTGATTACTGTTCTGTCAGCTGATACAGGGTTTGAGCTAATGGGAGGCTGGCTGGGGAGGAGGTCTAGTGTAACTACTTTGTAATGCAGGAAAAACAGCACAATACACAGGTTGGTTCTCCACCATTAGCATCTGCCTTGCTTACCCAAAATTACTGTCTTAAACATTCGGTTAGACAGTAACTACACATGATCAGAACTTCACTCTTGCAGCTTTTCAATGGAGTCTTTAGGTAAATAAATATTACCAAATACTTGAAACTAACATTTTCACAGCAAAGTATTGCTTACATGCCTAGTGTGATTTCAAATTACTCCATTGACCAATAACTTTGAAAAGGTTAATAACACAGGTATTTTCATCATACTCCGTAAGAGCTAAAAATATGTTGGTTTTCATTTGCTATTAACACACAGTGGCTTTCCTGCAATTCTGTTTCTACTTGAAATTTAGAAGAAAAAGCAATATCCATTCACCCCCAATATGATAACACTATGAGCTCCTGATAGAAACAAGTTGGCACTTAATGAAAGAGGATAAAGGAGCAGGAAAGTTATCAAGTGTTGTACCATCAAAAGCATTTAGCATTTACATTCTCCTCCTGTTTCTGCATCATAAAAATAAGAAATGCAACAGTATAACAAGACATGGTAGGAAGGTGCGGTGGAAGGTTTAAGGCCCACAGCCCTTATTTTCTTCGAGGCTGGATATCCAGATGAGTTGGATCAATTTCCAAACAAGATTACACCGTAAAGCTGCTATTGATACCAGGACATCACATGAAATACTGTGCTCTCCTGATCCGCTTAAAACTGAAAGCCAAATCCAATAGCTGTAAAACTTGTCAGACCAATCTGCAGAGAGCAACACTGGACTACTGACTGTTTCCACATTTTATAATAAACCCAGTAACAAAACCAGTGCTGGAGCTTTGCTGTGCTCTTGGTTCTGAATGGTAGATCCTATTCGTTTGATATCTTATTTGCTCAGTAAGCAGCGTTAAGGAGAAACACAACAAAATTCAAGCTACTCACACTTAAGCCGTTCCCTTTTTTATTTAAGGTTATTCACACTCTAAACTCCACTCAGCTTTCTGCTCTTAGAACATCAAAGCAACCGGCACATAAAGCATTATTATAAAGGCAGTGTACTCAGGATGAGGTGGCCGCTGCGATACCATTTACCGAATTTCCTCAAACCCCGCAATCAGTCTGGAGCCGCAAAGCCACCAAGAGGGAACCCGCCCAGCCTCGGTGGGCGCGGAGGGCCCCCGGCTGACCCCG